>SDVV010007021.1:0-18041 GCA_016164225.1 Gammarus roeselii
ATACATATATATATAAATATATATATTACAAAATGGTTGTATGGTGAAAACTTCAATGTCACTGCAATAAGAGTCAATTTTAGGCAGTGATTATAATTGATGAATGATGTGATCTCGCGTGATGTCCTTTCTCTCGACAGTTCAATGTACTGGAACTAACGATACAGAAAAAACTTCTTCCATGAGATGAGTATCTAGTTATTCAGAGTGCTGCAAATAATGAATTGAAGAGTAGGCAAAATAACGTTGAAGTCTCGAATGGACTCTATTGAAGTTTGTTTGAATAAAATCAGCATTTGTCATCAACTTAATACACGAGCATGTTCCATGCTCACCTTCAATACTGTCCAAGCGCTCCAGTTTCCCTTCCATTGATGTATGAGCCTCCATGACTCCAGGACTTGAGTCTGCACCGAAGATCTTTTCGTCATCATGAACTGTGTTAACCAGAACAAGATTCGGCTGCCAGAGAGTCTTTTGAATCTCCTTATCTAAAACAGTCGTGTCGTTAGGACGAAGAAATTTATACCTCAGCCTCGAATCTATCCATTCCATCTTCAATTTTAGAGCAATTTTCATTACATTCTCTGACAGGTTTATACCCCCAAGCTGCTCAAGAGTAACATAGAGTCCTATCTCGAGTAATTTTCCGTTCAGTATTCCCGAAGTCTTCAAGTTGTAAGTGTCGTCAAGGGGTAGAATTGGCTTGCAAATAGACTCGTCTGATTTGTCAGAACAATCCTCGTAGTAGTTGCACGTTTTCTGAAGATCAATACAGTCGCCGATGGAACAGGTGAATTCCATTTCTGTGCACGAGCTAAATGTCAGCTCAATGTTCTTTGGCATTCCTGCGTTGTCTTTACCATGTGTCCAGAACTTCCTCCCAATCGCTTCGTTAAGGTTTGAAATAACAAGTTTATATTCTAAATTGGACTGGTCTACTCGATTCAGAATGACGTTAGACTGTATCATCTCTATTTTAAGGTTGTAATCACTCTCTAAGACAAAGTTTTTGTCTTCAACCAGACGAAAACTATTTTCGTCACCATCATTATTGATGAAATTGTATGGAAGTCCAACAATTCGATAGCGCTGGGCTGCATTAATTTGACAGATGAAAGACGCTTCGGAAGAACAAGACTCATTGGTGAATGTAACTGTAAAGTTCGAGTTTTGCGTGGAGGCCAGGGTGCAAGTGGACTCTTTTGTTTTGTTATTCTGAGCAATCCAAAAATTCGTTAGTTGTGCATCGGTGCGTTTCAAAAACAGGACAATGTCATTTTTCAGGTCCTCATTGAGAAACGGAAGGGTCCCACCATACCTCGAACACGCTGTAGCGGCCTCGAAGTAATCCATGTCCGAAGGAGATTTCAAGAACATATAAGCGGAAGAGGGAGAGGTCACACATGATCCTGAAATTCTTCTGTAGCTTATCTGTTCAACTTGTGTGTGTTGATGTATCTTTTCGGAATCAAAAGGATAACAACTGGAATCTTCTTCGCTATCCAAAATGTCGGTTGAGCAATCAGCTCCTTGTTCAGTTTCAGATGTATCATTAAAATTTGACAACACACCAGACAAGAGTCTATCCGCGTATGCACACGATGTATTCTGGTCACACAGAAATGTGGAGAAATCGCCTGGCTCGCTGGAAGTTTCGTAAATGGCACCAACTTCCTCTACTGTTATAGGCCGGTAATAGAACCGAATATCGGCCAGTTCTCCAACGTATGCAGTCTGGAATGACTCGTACTTTCCAACGTTCAAAGAACCTCTGAAAATTTTCATTCTATTCCAGTCAACAGACGGGCATTGCTCGCCTGAATATGATGATAGGAGGTTCCCGTTGTAGTAGAGAGACATTGACTGATCAGCAACTATACAGACATGGTTCCATTTGCGGAGAGCAACCATTTCGGAGTACTTTCGGAAGCAGTTGTCCAGGTGGACAGCAAGGTTCCCTCGGCAAACTGCGCAGAAGAATAAATTTTCACATTCTAAGCTGGGCTAGTTATACCCTATAGGCTGGGCTAGTTGTACTGTTAGGCTGGGTTATTTGTACTCTAGGTTGGGCTAGTAGTACTGCTAGGCTGGGTCATTTGTACTCTAGGCTGGGCTAGGTGTACTGAAAATTCAATTTTGCAATGCTGCTAGAATGTACTTTTCTGCTCGTCCCGGCTTAATACTACAACTACAACTACTACTATACTAAATTTTAAATAAAAACTACTTCACTAAAGCATGACTAAGGTAGTTTGGATATACTGATTGAAAATGACATGAAGCCAATCTGTTCGAAACAGACTAATGGCATGTTTGCAGAGTGGAAGTTCATTTGTACGCAAATGTTCCGTTCTTCATGTGACAGGTATTATAAGGTACATTTATTTTTTAATGTTTAATTTGTGTATTATATTATAATATTGCTTCAGTTGTGAAAATGTATTATTTCTTTGCTCCTGAAGAATAATTATTTATTTTGCTAATACAATTTGTCTATTCGAATATGGGGATTTTTTACATGAAGTTAAATGTATCAAAATTAGATATGCGAAATTTTTTGACTAGCTTCTAGAACATCTTTCTTTATAGCTGTTTAAGAACCTATCAAAACGCACACCCAATTGTGAGAATTTTCCACTATGGTCGAAGAAACAATGTTACCACAAGATGGTCAAAGAGACATTGTCACCACAAGATGATGGAAGAGACATTGTCACCACAAGATGGTCGAAGAGATATTGTCACCACAAGCTGGTAGAAGAGACACTGTCATCACAAAATGGTAGAAGAGATATTTCCACCCCAAGATGGTCGAAGAGACATTGCCATCACAAGATCTGACCAATTCAGAGAATGTTGATCTGTACTTCGACGGTCATGGCAGGCTCAACAATGAGTTACCCTAAAGCCCTATCGGCATACGATCGCTGATGGCTGCTTAGATATTACATTATGTTGTATCACCAGCCGAATTAGTCTGCCAATCACCAGAAGGATTGATGGCCTTAGGTTAGGATTTCTATCTCAGACCTATAATTTTCTTGAGGTAAGCTCGAAACTGCGATTGTCAAAAACTCGAACTATTCTGTCAGCTCACTTTCGATGCGTCTCCGATAACAAGCACAGAGAATATTTCAGGTGATTTTAATGGTCTCAATCTTTGAGCTGTCGACGAAATTGTTAGAAAGCTGGAAGTCCTCTTCTGTGCAAGAGACCCCAGAACGGATGCATCTTGACACTTTAGTTACGTCATGACGCAAGCGCTGCCCTCTGAAGATCATCTCGTCGGACGTATAGTGATGATGTTTATTCGATGTTTGAATTAAATCTAATTAGGTAGTAAAAACTCTAACTCATCATACATAAATTGAGTTTGGTCCAACCTAACCTAACTCGACTTTACAGCAGCACAGACGACACCATATTGTGGAGGGGTTTTCGTTCCAGGTAACTTTCGGGTAATAAAAACAGACAATTTCTCACCCAAAAGCAAAAATAGTACGAGCTACCTAAAATTGGACGCACGACAAATGAATAGCTGTAACCGAGTAGTAATGAAGAGAAAGGGGTGCCTAAAGTTAATATCTGGTATGGCGTATGAATACCTGGACACAAAATTCCTTGTTTCTCAGCTCTGCCAGTGAGCGTCAAAGAATGTGGCGCTTACGTTAGTTAGCGATTTCGTAAGTTGGTACTACCAATAGTTGGTACAGGCAGAGTTGTGAATTATTCATGTCGCATTTACGTACAGATACCTCTACATAATCAGCTACAAGGCCGAATATCACTGCAGGAGAGCTAGTTGACGGCAAGACACACCTCCCACTCCTTTCATTTACTCATTCACATACCAATACTTAACCTTTTTAGCTCTAAAGTGTCCGGCCAAGACCACAAAACTACCACTACGAGTCAGGAGCAAGGTCAAATATCAGTGTCAGCTGCAGGGTCCGACAGCTTTCACTGGTGTGCCCCTGACACGGCATAGTAGTCGGGTCCCCTCTCAACCATTTAGCTGTCGATTCTCAACAAGACAACCAAGGACGAGAGACCGCATCTGGGCCAAGGAAAAAACTCATAAACTCATATCCTCCTCCACTGACGCCCTACATAGCACGCTTCATCGCTATCTCCACACTGATGTTTCCACTCCCTAATGACTGCTTCACGAGATCTATTCACTCAAACTTTGATCTTCCTATTGGCTTACACCCAATTATCTTCCCGTTAATCACCTTATTCGTTTATCTCTCATCACATATCCTCTCCCGTTGTACGAGCGGCTCTACTGTGCCCGCTAGCGTGCACACCATCCCCGTTCTAATTCTAACATCGTCGCTATCGATCCGTGCCATTCCGGCCGGCCATCTCATACATCTGGTGTCGAAAACATTAAATTTCCTTTTTCTGTCTCTAAACCCCCGGTGTCTCAGCCGTGTTGAGTTGGAAGAGCTGTTAACCCCTCATACAACCCTCTCTTTGTTTCCATACCCAAGGTCTTTGAACCTTATTACTAGAAGAACTTCACATTCTTCCATACTCTTGAACCCAACATTTCACACCTTTGCTCCACTCAACGCGTCACCTAAGCGTCCATCTGCCCAATCCTACGTATGAGAGCTCAGGTATGTAAAACGCTGAACTTCCTACACCAACTCTTCGTTCAGGCGGACACTGATTCCATTTGCATCGTCATTCATCGAACTTCTTATTGATTTAACTTTACCATGCGACATCAACTAACTGCCTCTTCCTGTCACACGCACTAAAAAAACGACACCAGCCTACATCATTTTTCCTTTGAAACAACAGACATTGCTCTACCATCCGGGAAACCGAAACTAACTCAACAGCTAACTCCACCTAAGAACTCCCACTTTTGTCCCAAAACACTTGCGCTTACCTTCATGCTGACCTCTCCGTTCATGTAGATATTGAACAGCTAGGAGAACATGACACAAACTTGTCTCTTACCCACTTTTGGTTGGAACCAAGCACTTATCTTGCTCCCTACTCATACAAATGTTTTGTGGCAAGAATATAAACTTTGAATTGCTCCTAACCGACTCCTTCTGACCCCATACGACCGCAACACCCTCCCCAACGCTTCCATTCGAACCTATCGTAGGCCATTTCAAGGTCCACGACAGAACACATTGTTTTTTTCTGCAAGGTACTTCTCATAGACCTGCCTCACTGCAAAAATCGGATCTGCAGATCATGTATCTCTCCAAAAAGCTGGACTGTTCCGCAGCAATATCCCCATCCTTATTTTCTCTAATTCTTTTAGTCAGCACTCTCCAGTTCAACTTGCCTGTCATTCTCTACAAACTAATTCCTTTTGTGTTGCTGCAATAATTTTTAGCATTTCTACTCTTATACAGCGAAACAATGCAAGCGCTGCGCTACTCGGCCCACGCCCGACACAAAATACACATTTAGTAATCTCACACACCATTCGATTTCCCTTGCTCTTAACCCCTTCTACGGCAATCAGTCTCAACGCGGTCTAACCCAGAGACTCACCCTGTTTTCATCACCTCAAATGCCTCCTGTACCTCTTCCTTAGTGATGCCTGCAACATTTCTGGATTGTAAAACCCGTATCCGTACACTACTGTCCGCATCAACATTGTTAACTTCTTTGACATCCTCGACACGCAACAACTACTCAGCCCACCTCTTCCGTGCAGCGCCGCTCTCCACCAACAACCAGCCATTTACATCTTTAATCACCTCATTCTTTCCATTCTCATCATTCTACTCTCATCACGTCTTTCTAACACACATTCCCCTCCAGATAATCGCAGAACCGAAAACTCCACCTATCATTTGCATCCCTTTTCGTTCTACTCACTCTATAGTTGACGTACGCCACCGCCGAGCTAGCCTGCACCCACTCCACATATCGCATACCATCCGTGCTACCGGCATTTTACCCCCCACTCCTCATAAACTCATACCATCCGTGCTATCGGCATTTTACCCCTGTCATTTCGTTATTCGCAACCCTTCCCCCTTCACTCGCTCTCACGGCGTACACCAAACACATTTCTCGCACATCTCAATATCGGATCTCGAAACTTTTCTCATTCTTCCTCCGCATTCCCCTGGCCTTGTGATCTCACGTTGTCATAGTCTTCCTTCAAACGCTGTTGGTACTGCTTTGCTCTGCTTGCCACATTCAACTCACTCACCTCTCTACTAATTTTATCCTCAGATTCATCTGTTCCCCTTGAACCCTTGCTCCACTCTCAATCTTCCTTTTACCAGTAGGGAATTATATATTTATTCTCCACTCCCCTCTCATTATCCGTACGGTCATTAACTTGCCTACCACTTCCTTGCAACTATAACCAAAACCTTCAACGTTGTTAATATCACGGTACCACGAATTATCTTTTTTGTGTACATCCCGCTTCTTGAACAACTTTCTGGCACCAGCTCCTGATCCATGGACAAAACAAAACATTTGATGTCTATTGTAATTTTTACCTGCTATGCCATACCCCTCAACCGCATTCCTCACCACCTCTTCTCCAACACTCTGATCGAGGTCCTTGTATTGTCTTCCAATACTCCCAATATAGTAGCTCAGACTAATCCAAAATGCTTCCAATCCTCCTTGCTAATCTCGCGACCCAAACGTCTATCTTTCCATGCCTAACGAAACCTTCTTTCACCTCAATCTATAAGACACTCCCTTTTATTCTGTAGCGCCCTTAACCAAACGATCACTCAATAACAAAATCACTCCTTTTTAGGTCTAACATTCCACCAGGTCAAATTATTTCCATTTGCCACATCAGATTCACAAACTCCCACTCTCATTTACCCTTCAACTTTATTCTACTCATAGCCAACATATCAAACTTCCTCCTCACAAAAATCTCTCCAATCTCTCTCATCTTAGCTTTATCCGTACTGCCACCACGCACATTCAGCGCACCTAACAATAGGGTTCGATGAGGCGTAGTGCAAGCCAACCCCTTCTCGTGTTGCCGTCTTACAGTGAGGAAATTACAAAGGAGAGAATCCCAAGCCCCTCCTCTTGTTTACGTATGTTGAGTATCGTATTTTAACCCTCTAAGGCGTCTTCCCAAAAGTGATGGGCTTGTTTTATCTTTTCAACATGAGTTTGGTCTGCGTTGAGCGCTCATCAATCGATAGTCAAAGGACTGTACTTCCTTCCATAAATTAAACTAGAACAACCGAATATATATTTAGACATAATATAGAATGCATAGTTTTGCATCAAATGTTCACACTATGACACATATTTTTGTTCGAACAAACTGCTGCAATATTTTTGAATTCTTCCTAAATAAAAGTCCCACTGAGGTTCTTCTATGCATACATACTACGCTCAAACTCACTTTCTAATACCAGTCTTCCAGACTGGTCAGCTAACTTCAACGCTAAGGGATTCATGGTTTCTCCGAGGCGATAAGGTTTCAACCACGTGCACAAGGACACTCCAGTGACTGTCGCATCAGGCAGAGGTAAAAGCTTGCACATTCGACATGACACGCTATCCAGACTGGGGCCAAGGGAAGATGAAGCCCCTTCCATTTTTTGATCGTCACCAATTGCTGCATTCTCGGTCGATGCCTCTACATGTAGGCATTCTGTCTGAATCTCGATCATGTTGAAGTAGGCTCCCATTGACGACGCTGCGAATGGGACAGGAACATTGTTGAAATCCAACAGTAACATGTGACGTTGACACATGAATTCAGATGCAGGTAGAGTCGATTTTAGAAATGATTTGTCATCTATATACCAAAATCTATCAAGACTCTATATTGCAATCAAATTATTAGAACAACTTTGGAACAAACACATCAAAAAAATCGTATTACCACCCTCGCCCTCAGTAACTGTTAGAGTTCGCAGGTATTTTGCTGTGCACTGTGTCGCTGATTCCACCGTGTAGGGAACATTGTGTGGTATAAGGGTTAGAAAAACCTTCTGAGCAAAAAATATGATATTTATCAAACGGGCAGTCCTATTTTTTAACTAAATAAATGGACATCAAAATAGTGGAAAAATTACTTTGCTGGTGTACCTGAGCTGCCTAGGTCTAATGAATAATAAAAAAAAATCATATGAAATTATTTTGATGTACTGCATGTGCTGTGCGGTAAACTCAAGAATTGTGTACAAGTTGCTGTCAGGGAGAGAAACAACAAGAGCAAATAACAAGAAATTAATTGCGGCAGCAATTGTTAAAGATGATGTGGGCGTAATTATGTTCTCAATAAGAATCCCTTAACATGAAGAGAAAGCACCCCTCGTTGTTTTAGTTCACAATAGCGAGGATAGCGTAAACATAACGTGACATATCTGATAGCCCAGCCACCATTTTCTTTAGAACTTGAAGGGGTACGAATGAAACGAACCCAAGTGGCTTATCAATAACTCAACGTATTGCTCAAATACCTCAAGAACGATGTCTATTCTACCCCTGAACCGTATCCATCAATAATGGTAAGATTATATCCATTTGGCAAAGGGACGTGTATATACTCACACTGGGTTGTCATTGGAACTACGTTGAGCAGAAGAGACCAGAACACTAATTGATCCATTCTGGCCTCGTGGAAATGCAAAAAAGTTATTTCATCAAGAATCCTAGACTCTGCATCGTGTTTTTACCTCCTGCAATTTTATTATGCGTTGGCGCTACGTCGTTTATGATATATTATGCCGGTTTAGTTTCATAGAACGTTGAATGAAAGTGCGAGTTTCTGCCTGATCTAGGACCCTCCATAAAAGAATGTCAACGGGATCCTCTTAGTTAAAATATTATATTACAAACATAGTCAAACGGGAAAATGATCCCAAACTGATTTCATCTTTTACGGCCTAGTTATTGAAGCTGCAAAAAAACAAATGCGGAGGAATAAGATAAGGCTTAATTAGCGGTGGGGAGGGGTTGGCTGGAGTCAGGCGGGCGGGACCGGAATTGGTTTTAGCAGGAGGAAGGGGTGGACGGAAGGACAGCTTTCGGATTATTCATATGGCATTTATAAGTTAATTGGTTATATAAATGTATGTTAATAGTCTATATAAATAGTTTGTTTACATATATATTTACATATAGGTTACCTTTGGTAGTTTTTATCCCATTTCCATGCTAGGCATACTGTATTGCAAATCATTGCACGTGATGTTGCATACCTGAAATTTCAATGCTAGCCCTCTGACTGTTTTGGGATAATAATAACATACATTTATACGAAAATTTTCAGCGATAATACTTACATTATAATTTACAAGCAGTATTAAAGGTTAAATCCCCACACTTATTCTTCCTGCACGAATGTTGATTTCTGGACACGTTCATGATGAATTTTTTCAACCCTGCATACGACTTGACCCGACCACTGTTGTAATAATCAATCACATGTGGCATGAATTGAATATGTTCATTGCTATTTTCTGCGATTTTATTATTTATATCTACGATATTCGCTGTGGTTTTCTTTCCGTTTGATGTATATGTTGTCATATTATGACCGAATGTCGCATCACACGTGATTTGTTTAAAAATTCATGAGCTTATTTGTTGATCGAATAAATAAAAAATGATCAGCAATTAAATAACTAAGCTCATGATATAAATCTTTAGACGATGCTCGAAAAAACGTGACATCTCCATGTCTGCTCAAGTTATAGTGTTTTAGTTAGAGCTGAGTTACATATTTATACTGATTCTGAAGGAAATTATCTAGGCAAACATGATTTGTTTAAAAATATATGAGCTTATTTGTAGATCGATTAAATAAAAAATGATCAGCAATTAAATAACTAGACTTATGAAATGAATCTTTAGACGATGCTCGATAGAACATGACATCTCCGTGTCTGCTTAAGTTATAGGGTTTTATTTAGAGCTCAGTTACATATTTATACTGGTTCGGTAGGAAATTATCTAGGCAAACTCATCATAAGCATGATGTCACCATGCCGCGTTATGTCGTCAAAATGCCATGTAGATAGGGGTTCAGAAAATACCCTGGAGATAAGGGCCCAGAAAACACCCTGGAGATAGGGGTCCAAAAAATGCCCTGGAAATAGGGTCCAGAAAACGCCCTGAAGATAGGGGTCCAGAAAACGCTCTGAAGATACGGGGTCCAGAAAACGCCCTCGAGATATGAATGTCAAAACAGCCTCGCTCCAACACGTTAGGGTGTCAGTTTTGGGTGAAAGAGCGGGCCTCAGACGATGCCCTGCCCCGACAGCCCCCACCAGTCAATGAGTGAGCGTACCTCAGACGATGACTCGCCCCGCCTGTCCCACTAGCCAATAAGAGAGCGGGCCTAAGAAGATGCCCCGCCCCGCCCAACCCCACCAGCCAATGAATGAGCAGCCTCGGACGTTGGTTATCCCGACACCCCCACCAGCCAATGAGAGAGCTTCCTCGGACACTGCTCTGGCTCCATTCACGAGTGGCAGTAGTTTTTGTGTCGTGGTTTGAGGTGGACCTGCGCTTGAACATCCTCCAGAGGTGAGATATGTAAAGTGAACTTATATATATGTAATTTTAATAGCAGTGTTATGATACGTGGTATTGTAGATAAAAAATTGGTTTTGTTACGAATATTTAGAGCGTTTCCTCGCTAGGCGACCTTATCTAGTTCCTGTTCCCATACGTTACAATTACAGTCATGTTCAGGATTGCAGTGTTGGGTGCTCACGGAGCCTTATCTCTTGATCGCGAAAAGACACTACTTCCCGCAAGTGGTGCGGTGGCATACATGTTTTACCCTGTCATAGTCGAACATGTTTCGCGCACCAGTTTATGCTGTTCCGTGATAATTGTATTATCTACCGTGAATGTTTATCAGTGTTTACAAGTTTTATGCCAGTGATACGGTGGCGTGTGTTATTTTATAAGTTGTCCAAGAATCTGTCTATCTCGTCTTCCTCTTCAACTTTCACCAGTTAATTTTTTGTGAAATGTTTTAGGCAGCCTTTCCAGGAACGTTTGAATGACGTCATTGACATCTTTGCTTATCACTATCTAATTGACCAATGAGCTTTGAGGAGATCGAGAACGTGTATACGACTTTGGATATTGGGCTGGCTAACAGAGCCTAATCTTGAAATACAAGTGGTGTATTTGTTTTTAGGTAGTGTAGCAAACCGGGGGACAATGATTTAGCCACGGGGGGCAATGAGGCCGTATATAGTGTTGCAGAATCGCCATTATTTGGCTCCTTTTGTTTGATCGGTTCCGTTGCGATATAGTCCTTGGATAAAATTAGATCATTTTAGTACTATTTCAGACGAAGCGTTAAAATCTAGCATACTGTCCCCACGTTTATCCAACTTTGGACTGCGGTATTGAGTGCTATGTTCGGCTATTTCTGGCCCTGTTGTAACAGATAAGGGTGTACGATTTGTTGTAAACTTATCTATCTTGGATTTTGGAACTAGGCACGAAACCGATTCATCCATGAATTGTGTTTGTCAAGAAACTCCCTGTAGTGGGTGATAGAAAATTTAATAGAAGCCCTTCACGCAGGGTTGATTAAATTTTCCTGTTGTTCCCGGATGATTTACTTCCGGATGATTTACTGCCTAATTATTTTATTATATAATTGAATTTAATTATCCGTGACTTGGTTAGCTTGTCACAGACCAATTGATTTATTTATCATAAAAGTTCAATTTCCGTTTCAAAGTACGTTTATCACACATCTCGATACGACGTTTCCTTCATTAATCCACATAGGTTTGCTGTCGGGATAATCCGTGTATATCATGTAGATTTGCTTTCTGCCTCGTCTAATTCGGCTTTTCAAGACCTTGATGGCATTAATATCAGGTCTGTCACACTGAACTAGTTCTGCCTGTCGGCAAAACCTTTGATAGGTTTATCAGTATCGAGCGGTTTAATTTTATAGGGCGGAGGGTAATGTTTTTGATTAATACGTGAAATACGAAACACTTCCTTCGTAAACTTTGGTTCGTGTCCTTTCCTGAATGTCTTGAAACTGGGATCACTGCACTGTAAGCGTACGTACACTCCCACCTTTAGTTGTGTACTGGGCACTTTTATTACTTTACGTCGTATTTTATACATTTAAGATAACAGTGCCTGAATTTCTTTTGGGTCGTTCAACAAATAAACGTCAAAGGGGACACGGCCCATTAATGATGAATGTGGTGTCATATTGTACGTGATCACAGTTGTTTGCAAGGCATCTATATAGCGTTCCGTCTTTTTAGAATGCATGTATCTACCCAACTTCAGTTTTAGAGTCAGTAGGACCCGTTCAGCAGGTGATGCGTTAATAGCTTTGTTGTAGGCGTAATAAATGGATATGTACTTGCCGGTCAAATAAGCTTTAAAGCTTTTATTCATAAACTCAGTCCCCTGATTTGAACAGATCCGAGTTGATGGCCATACTAGTTCGTTGAATATATTAACTAATGCTGCAATCATTTTTCCAAATGTAATAGCTTACAAGGGTTGTACACACAGATATTCGCTGTATATATCAAGCTCAATGCATTTAGTGATTAATTTTTATATAAGGACACTCTTCCCACTAGATAAGAACCCGCTCACAAACAATCGAGCGGGGCTATTGAAGACATTGACGTCCGCATACCTAACAGTCTCCATCCTACACAACAGGTGATACACGACTAACTAGTTTTTCAATGAACCTTTAATTTATATATACTTTCTCTCCTTTGCAGATGTATTCCATCAAGGAAATGCTGCAATCAAGAACCCGTTCGGTAGTCACAACACCAGGTAATTATCAGCGTGGCTATTTTATACGATTTACATCTCTAAAGTTAGATCGGTCAAGCCAACATCTTTGACATCAACCAATGTGGCTTCCGAATATTTTTTCCAGATCGATTTTAACTTTGATAATTCATTTCTATTTTTATTCAACAGATCGTGGTAACAACTCGATCAGGGGTAGGCCGGATCAACCCGGAACTTCATGGATGAAAAGGAATGTTTAACGAAAATGTCTACATATTTTGGACTCTTTCATCAAAGTAGCATCTAACTTTGAGCAAAATGTTTCTCCTACTAACTATACAAATTTTCATGTGCAGACCGACGCATTACCCTCCAGCGAGTTACCGTAACAGGGCTTTCCGCTGGCCGGTCATCTCCCAAACTATCAGGGTGATCCTAGGTACGGTAGACCCAAACTACCAGCGTCATCCGCTGCCTGTACATTACTGCCTGCAACGGCCGCAGCCTCAAGCGTGGCAACCTCGACAACCGTGGCAGAGACCACCGATGCAGACACATGCATGGCACTGCAACAGACTACAGAAACTGACTTTTACAAAGTCGGACATGATGCATTACAAAGGTTAGTGTATACAAAATACATGTTTCTACATTTTTTATCAATAGTGTTAACATCTTTCTTCAGGAACATCTTCATCATAGGTTGAGAAGGGGCAATATAATGAGCTGTCTGATATATCCATCGTTAGGGGCTTGTCTTCCAAGATTCGCTCAAGTTGTTTGGGTTGAGATGTACTGCGATCCAGCATCGTAACCTCATGACTGAGGAAGCTAACTATAAAGTCAGGACTTAGTAAATTCTAGACTTGTGCAGTTATAATTTTTTGTTTAAGAACACAAGCGATATTTATTCTGAGTTGCACTCCAGCTTCACACTCGACGAGTCCTGTCATATTAAACAGTCACTTGTTCCTTCATTTCCAAAATGTTCAAGATAACTTTAAATGTTGTTAGTGTTGTTGACACAAAATTGCCAGCTTCAATTAATGCAAATCTCTGGAGAGTCTAGTTATAGGTAACTGCATGATTTCCTACTTCTATCAACTTCATCTTTTCGGACTTTTTGATCAATATTGATGACTATGTTTACTCGACGAAAAGCAGATGATGTGTGTGTTAACCGAATCAGCGGCACCAGTTTTATGTGACCCACACCTCTGCAAACAGGCGTACAGGTTGCAACAAGTATAGCGGTTTCGTTTTAATTTTGTTTTGGTTTTGATTTCGTTTTGTTGTCGTACATCAGGCAGCGTATGGCCTCTGGCGGTGTATGGCAACTGTTGTATAAAACGGGCGACTACCGCAGCTCAGACATTATTTGTGCTCTTGATCTTGTTTGTGGCGGACATATGTTGTACTCTCTATGTAAGTACTGTCAGTTCTAACATGTATACTTTTTGTTTTATTCTATAGATATCTTTCTGTAACTTTCTTAGTCTATTTTTTTATTGTTTTAAAGACATAACATTGTTTCTGCTTGTAGGATGAACAAAATGATATGGTGATGGCGGATACGCCATTGTTGGAGGATGCAGGGAGTGTTCGTGACAACGGACCATACCGAAATGACGCGCTTACCTGTCCGCAACCTAACGTCGCATGCCCCAGTGCAAGTCCGCCACCTAGCGGAAACATCGCAACGTCCGCAAGCCCTTGTATAAGCCCGTAACCCGGTGCTGTTGCTGCTGCTGATCCCTCTTCGGAACTACCCGGACTACGCCGGAACAACCCGGAGTTCAGCCTACTGCTGCGTTGGATGCACCCATGGCAGTGTCTCTGTTAGGCAGTTCGTTACTCAGCGTACTGATCCGTCTTCGGAAAAACCCGGTGTTCAGGCTACTGATCCGATACGTGAGCCTACATTTTATCAGCCTACCTCTAAAGATATTTTGGAAAACAATTTTGTCACTTCAAATTTTATACCATACACTGAACTTGTCAACATATCTTCCATGATTACTTTGGGATGTGAGGAGCTAGATGCACACGCTGAATATGAATTAGGCAAATTCCAAAGACTCCAATGCATTGCAAATGGTAAAATGAGCAATGAAGTTGAGGATACGTCTGTTGACAGCAAGGACTGAGTGCTTACCACAAAAGCTATCCAGCTAACAAAAGACACAGTTTTAGGTGAGCTGAATGATGATCTCGGGGTAGATGTGCAGAAAAAAATAGAAAAACAGGAGCTAGAAGGTAGTGGGTAGTACATTAAAACGGTAACCAGTGTAGAGCTTAAATTCTACAGGACAGGTTTTAATGGGACAAAACGTCTGGACGACTATGTTCCTTGGCCCAAAAACTGTCCAGGCCGTCACTACATTGTCGACAAAAAATCAAAGAATAATTGTGTATTGACTAGCCTCATCGCACACTTCCTCCCGTAGAAGGACACGTACTTTCAATTTCCAAAACTTGCCTTGAACAAACCAGTTGCCTTAGAGGACATCCCTCTTATAGACAGTGAATGCTATCTGAACATCAGACTATATCAAATCAAAAAAGAGAAGGAAGGGTTCGGTCTGGTTAGTATATACAGAGGCAGTTTAGAAGCCAGTGAGGAACGCACGGTCCATCTGGTTCAAATCTTAGAAGCTAACCATGTCGCGCCCATCCCGTGTTTCATAACATTTATGGAAACATTTAGAAATACGAGATGTAGAGACAACTTTTTTCCGCCATTCTACATGCAGGGCATGAATTAAAGCAAAAAGCTGGACACGTAAAACTATGTTCATCCAGTACAGGTATGCAAAATATCAGTATGCCCGAAGAAGACGAAATGTATCAATTTTTAGTCATGCACGCAACAATGAAACCACCCGTTGTTGCCTGTTATGACTGTAAATCTGTTCTGGAGCTTGAAACAGAGGGAAACAGTGTAGTTAACATACACAAGTTGTGCATGTCCTGTTATACTCTGGTGGATAAAGACGGGGGAATTGTAAGGCATAAAATAGTCGATTCGATTTCAGTCCCGCTTGAGCAGATGGAGACACATCTCGTCAAGAATTTGTTGCTGGATTATAATGATTATATGTCTACCTTACAATTTTACCCTGAACCCGTCCTCACAAAACAAAACTTAAAAAAATATTGCGAGAGTAAAACATGTGAGTGCACTTTTGGAGAAAAAGGTATAGAAAAGAGTTCGCCTCCATAATAATTACATCGAGGGTGTCTTTGGACCCAATAAAGAAGTTATATCTGGCAACTATATTGGGGCTCTGTGCTTTAATTGTAACTTTAGAATCACGGTGAAACTAAGGTTTATGCCTTGTATGTTCATGCCTTTGATATTTGCTTCATATTGAGAGGATTGGACGGCACTAACTTCTCTAATATCCGTGTGTTACCGAAACTGTCAGACAAGATGTTCAGCATCTCCGTCTTCTTGAACAATGCCACGAGCAAGTATAGGGTCAAGTTCATCGATTCCTACTCCTTTCTCGACTCAAGTTTAGATAGTCTTGCCAAAAATCTTGAAGGCAGTGGTCATGACATACCGCTCCTAAAATCTCATCTCACATGTCTCGGCTACAGTGACAAGGTTCTATAACTCGCTACTTGAAAAAGTCATTTCTGCTACGGAGCCATCACTTCGAATTCTGTACTGGACCAAACAGACATCCCATCGCAACATGACTTTTACAGTCAACTTCGAGGCAAAGGAATATCGGACTCTGATTATGCTGAAGTGATTAAAATGTGGCAGGCAGCCAACTGCAAGACCCTTCATGACTACATGATCACCCATCTCTTCATCGACACGTTACTCCTGACTGAAGTCTTCCAAAAGATTAGGAAAATCATAACACGCGACTATACCTTGAATCCCGTTCATTTTGTGAGCGCCCCTGGCTTTGCAATGCAAGCTGCCCTCTACGAAGGCAAGATGAAACTGGAGCTGGTCAAAGATACCGATCTACTCCTCCTGATCGTTAAAAATACACGAGGCGGATTTATGACGTTGACAAAAGGTCATACCAAGATAAACAATCCCCGATGCAAAGACTTTAACCCTGAACTATCTGTGTCTTCAGCAGCAATGTGGGACTTTAGCAGTCTTTATGGTGGATGCTTGAGTGAGCCCCTTAACATTGGGGAAATCCACGAGCTCACACCCAAAGAAATTCAAGCATTCGATTTGGTAAACGCGGAGTGTTCTGGCAAGTACACGTACACTGTCTGTATCGATGCCCAAGTCAGCGACGAAGTTGCACGAAAAACAGACGAGCTGCCACTACTTCTACATCACAAAGAAGTCAGCTTGCACGATGTTTCACCATTAACAAAAATCTCATGGCAGGCTCGGAACATCTAAAAACAGGAAACGAGCAGATCGTAAGCTGGTTGCTAGTTATCAACCACCCCAAACTGACTACCTTGTTGCCCTGGGATGATTTTAAGTACTACTCAGGCAAGGACTGGAAGTGACCAAGGTTCGTCGAATATTTCGAATCAAACAGGAACCTGTCTTCAAATCCTTCATTATAAAAAATATCCAAAATTATCAAAAGTCTACGAACTCCTTCGAAAAGTATCTGTATAAACTGCTCTCAAACAGTTAATATGGCAAGCTTTTGTTCAATCTGCTCAACAGAAGTCTAGAGGCAAAGATCGTGTGCACAGCCAACGAGTTCCGAAAACACGCTGCAAACCTCCTCCTGAAAAACTGCATCGCCATCGGCCACGGCACAGTCATCATGATCTTCAAGCAGATAACTATCCGAATAGTTTACCCACTCCAATTTGGGTTCTACGTGCTTGAAAAAGCTACAGTAAAAGTCTACAGCTTCTTTTATGACACACTGAAACCCAAAAACGGTGACAACGACTCGCTCATCTACTCGGACACAGACTCGTTGCTGCTCCAGTTCCTTGATCAAAGAATCCAGTTCAAAGGTGTGGCTCCAGTTCCAAGGTGTGGCCAATATTGAGACGGAAATGCGGAAAAACTCCCCTGGCTGAATACATGGACTTCTTCATATACCCCAGAAATCATCCCTTGGACGATGAAACAAAGCAAGGACAGTTGGGACTGCTGAAAAGCAAAACAGCCACCGACTACCAGAGTGAAATCATTAGCAACCATCCAAAGTGTTACAGCTGGCTGCTCGAATCCGACGCCACAAAATCAGCTGCTAAGGGTGTCAATTACCAGACACAAGCCAAAATCAGACATGAACAATACAGAGACATCCATAACCAGAAAACATACACACACTTTGAGACTATACACA
>SDVV010007022.1:0-18041 GCA_016164225.1 Gammarus roeselii
TATAAGCGTTTATTCATGTTTTTTTCGAGGTGTTTGACGGGACAGACCTTACCTCCCCCATCCTGCTGCAACACTGCGGCTCAGTGGTGCCGACTCCAGCTGTCTGGCGCTCTACTGGCAACTCTCTTACCGTTCGACTGAAGGCGGACCCCAGCGTGCAGAGCAGGGGCTTCCTTGCCAACTACACCACGGTAAGAAATAAGGCTGGTTCCAATTAGAATAATCAAGGGGTAATAACAGTGCGAGCAGAGGCAATGGTGAAATGCAACTAAGTCACTGTGAGTGACGAATACTGCTCCTTGAGAAAAGGCTTCTTGATAAGCTTCTTTATAGTGAACAGTAATAACGACCCTTACCATCTAATCGTGGGATCACTGGCCATGTAGTGCAGTGGAATGGTTTTTCGCCGTATCTGCTTAGGAACCGAAAAATCTGACAGCTACTCACCTCGCTGGGTTACAAAGTCTGGAATTTGTCAACTACACCAGTAGATGTTTGTGGCAGACACATGCAAGTGACACGCCTGACATCACCATCTAGTAATTGCCTGGCTCTCCTGTTCTTGTGCATGTTCTTGCACGACATTTGTAACCTTTAAGTGACAAACTCTAGTCCAGAAGAGGGTACAGAAGAAGAATTTCAAAAGAGGGGATGAATGTTTTGCTCGTCAATAAAATGTGAATGGAAACACCAGTTGACTATTCCAAAAACGTGGGTGTTGATTTCTAAATAAATATGGTAACTCCTTGCGAGGATCCAATACGACTTGAACCCTATGCAGGGTTAGTAGGAGTTACATATACTGACCTGGACGTTTTTCTTGTCGAATCTTGAGGCCAAAACAAAAATAGTGATAACAATTGAAAGTATATCCTGGAGGTCGGCTGATTATATTCCTGCAAAATCATGTTTTTGGTGCTGACTTTGATGTGGTTTTGACTTGTTCGTTGAATTGAAATTAAGCAATCAGTGAAAATATTGTCAATCGCAAATTGCCAACATATTTCAACTGATCTCAACTTGAGTATTGTGACAACAATTTCAACATTTTTATATATTTATAGGAATTAGGTAATCACCTTTGAACCATCCCACAATATGCAAAATGACTCTTCTTCATCCGTCTCAGGGTTGTGGAGCCAAGATCGTCCTCTCCCCTGGCAGCGCGGGGGAGCTGCGGTCCCCAAACTACCCAAGCGTGTTCCTGGCCGGGGTCAACTGTACCTGGCACCTTGAAGCTTCGGAAGGTGAGACCTCGTTCACAATTAATACAGCAGAGCAACTTGACTTTTTTTAGCTAAAAATTTAGCATCTGAGCTGAGAAACTCAAACCAGAATCCAGCATTAACCTTACATGACGAGAAACTTTAACAGTTTTCTGCTTCTTAGTTTCTCAAGACAGTACCTGAAATAGAAACAATTCGGATAAAACTTGGCGGATAACTGCGAAGTGTGTTTATGGTCTAGTGTAGGGATATAGTTGGAAGGAAGAGTTATGGCAGATATGTGAAATATTGCCAGATTCAGATAAAATAGTTTAGTCATCACCTATCTAGATTTCCAGCCATTGCAATCAATTGGAAACAATTGCTGTTGTTGTTGCTTAGCCTTACTCCCTCTTAAGGTGAAAGGGCCACGTCCGGCGCAGCCCAAAAGCCTGCGCCCCTGAAAAAAAACTAATTCTGCCGCGCAGGCGCTCCTATAGATCGCGCATCAACGTGACAGTTTGACTAAGCCAACCGTGTGCAATAACAGGGCACGACACAATGTCGCGTTCCTCCGGACGGGAGCACTCGGTATCGCAGTCACAGATCGGAAGGGGCATTCCCATAACGATGTTGGTATGACTGAAGGGCCGTAGGGTACCCGCACCTTAGCCTCGACAAATGAACCATGTCACTCTTGGGGACCCCAGCTACTCTACGTTCACCTCTAGTTGGTGACTGTTGGTCCGTGTTCGCCCTATGATCAGTCAGTGCAAGAGCTGTGAAGTGAGTGTGTATCTGTCCATGCGTAGATGTGTTGTCTATGTGTCGTGGAATTGTGGTGTAAATGGAGCCGACGTGTGCTGCCGGCGTGTAATGTATAATTAGGTGGATTTGAGGTGGGGTCGGTAGATGGTGGCAGGTATTAACCGGGACCACTATCTTGTCGAAGAATTGTGCCCCCACCCCCCGTATCTAAATGTGGTTGGGAGGGATGACCATGGTTTCCTCATTCAGATATGTACTTTTTGAAGTGAGTTTATGTGTGATTGCTTGGATGTGGTGTGTGGTAAGAGTCCGGGTCACGTTCGGTCTAGGTTTGACTTTATTGCTGATGCTGTTTATATGGGCTTTGGACGTCGTTCCTCTGTTATCTGATTGGTACTTCAAGGATCGTTGCGTTGGGACTGTGGGGTATGGGAGTGTTGTCGAGTGTAACAGGATGTTGTATGCGGTGTACACTGTTGTCTTGCGTTAATATAAGGGATTACTTGCTTGCGTACTTGCTCATCCTGTTATCTTGCAAACAGACTAAGAAGAAGTAGACTTGTTAAAGCGTCAATCTATCTTTAAATTTTACGTCGGGAAAAATGGTGTGAGTAATTTTGAACTTTACATTTGAATTATATTACAAAATAACACTAGCTAACCCACTCTTACAAAACGTCATCAGTAGTAAGAAAACGCAGATTTTTTTGTTAGAAAAGTATACATTCCTTTTCCCAGCTTCTATAAATAACACAAAATGGCCGAGATGATAAGAAAGTTACCTACATGTCCCTGGATAATGCGACTTTAATCATTTCAACATCCGTTTCCAAATATATTTCACTTGGTTATCATCTCTTAGATTTTGTCCACCGTCCATCCGAATTTGTCTCGCTGAAAAAATTATACCAGCCAAAGTTCTCAACTATTTCCCATCTTCTTGACAGGCGAACGTATCCAACTGGTCTTCAATCACCTTGACATCCGCATACCTCAGTTTGCGTGGACGAACGGCACCTGTATCAGCGACTACGTTGTTGTGAGTTCTCAGACATTTTTCTTCATAAGCGCCTGCGTTCCTTCGAGATTTTTGGTGATTTTTAGCCTGCAGAGGCCAAACAAAATATTTATGAGCTATTGTCCCATTAAATGTCCCATTAAAAACGTCACGTTGTGGTGTCCAGGAAATGGAAATAGGGCTTGGCTCTGGTGCTCTACTCAAACTTATCCATTCTCACTCTCGTCCATTTCTCCCCATTTGGATCTAGAACATTTACCCACCTTGATTCATTCCATTCATTCTAATTCTATATTTCTCCTCCAAGTTTCTTTCTTGCTCTTAGGAGCGCTAACGCCCTAACTCGTCCTCGCCTCCAGGTTCTGGATGGAGCGTATCTGGACTCCCCTGAGTCCGGCCGCTATTGTGGCTCTTCATCTCCCCCCGCCATCTACTCCTCCTCTCGCTACCTCACCGTCAATATGATCATCCGCATGGGGCACGGCGTCGGCTTCAGGTGAGAGCGATGTCGACTTATAGCAAGCAGGACATGTATAGTGTCGACCCCTATTGCATTTGCGTTTAGTTCAAGCATAATGCCATCTATTGGTGGGATATGCGTCTCATTCACGTGCATAAATTAATTCCATTTGAAAGTTGTAGTTTCACTTATGGAAAAGCGTTATTCCCCTAGGATAAATTACGTGATGCTACTAAAAAAATGAAAGTGAACTGTGCACCTGTTTTATCTTCACTTTTAAGCCAGTCTAAATGCCTCACCCTAGATATATTATAACCCTCCCATCAGAGCAACGTACAGCGAGGTTAGCTCAAGCTGTGGTGGAGAGCTCACCTCTGAGACTGGACAGTTCGCATCGCCCAACTTCCCAGACTCGTACCCTGCTGGATACGATTGCACCTGGACCATCAACGCAGGATCGGGTGAGTAGATTAGATCCTGCTAGGGTGCCCTGGGTTCCTCGCACAGCATTGGCAATGCCTCAAATGCTTTGCATGTTCATGCATCGACGAGAAACTCCAAATGTTCTGCGCGAGGAGAGAGTGATTATGATGTGTCTCCGAGAGTGACCAATCTAGTCGAAAACATCGTTAAAAGAAATCTAGTCGAAAACATCGTTAAAAGTATCGTTTTATCTGCTGACATCTCTAAATTTCAAATTTCTGCATAGCAATTGAAAAAAAAACACTACTATATTTATGAATACCGTTACTATTCTGCTTAAAAAAACGAAATACTTGAACATTATGGGATTAATTGGGGTTAATTTTGGCAGCATAATTCAATCATTTCCCGAAACGACTCTAGGCAACCGCGTTCAGCTCAGCTTCTCCCAGTTTGACATCGCCTCGAGCGAGAACTGCAACAACGACTACGTGGAAGTGCACGAGCGGAGTGCGGAGGGGCGTCTGCTGCTCCACAACTGCTCCGACGTGGCCCCGGCGCCGGTCACTGCTAAAGAGGGACTCTGGATACGCTTCCGCAGTGGTGACGCCTCGTCCGCGCCTGGCTTCCTCGCCTCCTATGCCCTCCGTAAGGAACAAATGGTGGTTGAGTAAAACAATATCTACCTCCATTGATACACCCCTGTAACATTTCATTCAAGTTTGTTTTGCAAAAAATTTAATTCCGTCTTGTGTGTGTTTCAATGCAGCCTACAACATGAATCATAGTTTCAAAAACTTTGGAATTGCAATTGACGCCAAATGGAGTGGAAGTTCCCATACACTGTTTTCATTCACTCATAGCAAATGACTCAGATGTATGCCTACTTCAAATATTATGCCTTCATACCCTTACACGTTGCTCATGTTAATACATGTTCAGACATAAAAACACAATGGACAGTGTTCGAATTGATTATTATTATATTTATATTTCAGCTTCAGTAACATTCCCTTATTTCGCCATTTTCTTCGTGTGCTATCTAGGTTTCTTTTTCTCCGACTCGTCATACTCTTTCACTATTATTTGTATCAATGGTCGCTCCGCTCAACTTAGTAGTAGAAAACCACCTTTAGGTCCATCACTGTTCCTAAATCCCGCCCTCTATCCCACTTCTCTCAGTACACGGCAGTGACATTTACGAGGACTCCGGGGTGATCGTGTCCCCGCTGTACCCCAACACCTTCCATGGCTTAGGGGAGTACTCCTGGAGGATCCGGGTAACTGGCAGCTTTATTGCCATCACAGTGGAGGACCTGGCAGTGGAGCTGGACCCATCACGGGACATCTGCCTTTCCTCTGTCACGGTGAGGACATCTTAGGGACATTAAAAACATGCCTACGGTACAATAAGAGCAAAGTCGATAACGATAAACGAAGCACAAACTTTTTGAAGAATATTGTCCGTGACATTGTAAAGCCTGGAGGAAATCTTATGTTTCGAATTCACTTTATTTATTTTCGATGTAATGACGTCACAGAAATTCAGAATAGTTCATTGTAGCGTAAAATTCCTTTCAACTTTCAACAGCCATAACTGGGCTGTTAATCTCACGTCAGCTCAACACTTTAATCAATTTGTTAACTGCCGAGCGACTGAACAATAACGATTGAAACAGCTACATGAAACTGCTGTCACTCACACATTTACCATCTACCTAACAACAGATCTACGATGGTTGGATCCCATTCGCCAATCGACTTGCCACTCTCTGTGGGTACGAGGCCCCGGGCGCCCCAATCGTGACATCAGGATCATACGTTCAGATCAGTTTCTCCTCGAACGCGCGTTTCGAGGGCTCCAAATTCCGGCTGCGGTACACGGCCTTGGAGGAGCGGAACGAGAGCAGCACCGTGTACACGAACTCAGGTAAGTTAGTCCTGTGTGGTACCGGTAAAAAAAATCTCGTTGATTCCGGTCAGTTAATTATGAAAACTGGAAAATTAATCCTTGATGGACCACGGTACTAGATACGGGCAGCAAAAACAAGTTGACCAAGCGTAGACACTGTTTGTCTCCTATGTGGAAACGAATGGTAGGTTGACCTTGATAAATAGTGAACTTACACCCGAATATTTTCCATAGGACATCAAAAATAAAAATGGAGATTAATTAACTAAGTTTGGATTGAGTCTCAATTGATATTAAATTTAACGATTATCGGTTTTTAATTTCGGTCACCCTTCAATTGGAAATCTTGGATTTCACTTATACTCTTGGTGAACCTCTATCAAAACTAGAATCATTTGATTCTGTGACGTCATGATATTTAAAACCAACTTATAAATGGATTCGGAACTTTGAATTCTCGCCAAGTTTTAAAATATATTAGGAAATAAAATAACTTATGACACGAGGGTAACATTCAAACCTCACACAAACAACATTGGCACTAGAGCAAGGCTTAGACTGAACGTGTCCTGGGCACTTACCACAACCATTTACGGTCACTCCTAGGAATCAATTACGCAACATTATACAAACAATTCGTCATGCAAACCCTACTTAAACACCTCATGGTCCTATGACCTTGCACCCACACACATTAATTCCCTACAGAGAATACAGAACACGGCCTTGCTCATCGCAACGGGCTTCACATAGACCACGCCCATTCTGCACTTGCATGAGGAAACCACGGCACCCCCTCTCATACATCATTTTGACATGAGCGGGACTCAATTTTTTATCAAGGTTGTAGACCCGGCACTTCCCTGACACAGCTAATTGAACCCGCGGCAAACCAAACGAAACCTACATAACACACCGGCAACATATTTCAGTTTTCTTTACGCTACTTTTCCCGTCCTTCATATTAAACATCTATGCACAAGCAGATACATACACCCACCTGAGGTGGACGTGGAGGTGTTACGGTTGCCCAGGGGTGACAGGGTCCACCTGTCAAGGCTGAGGTGCGGGCATCACACGGCCCTCTAGGCATCCCAGCGTAGACTGGGGAATGCCCCTTCCTACCTCTGTTAGCGATGTCGGGGGTGTTCGATACGGTCAAGCACGTCATGAAGTCGTGCCCAACCATCGCACATGGCAGGCTCAATGATACTATCACGTCGGTTTGCGATCTGTGGAAGTGTCTGCGAAACAGCATCAGTTTCCTTATGGGAGTAGGCGTAATACAAGGGCCTGCACCTGCTGAAAAACTACTAACATGCACATGTCTTTGAGTCTCAGGATTTCGTGCTCCACGCCGGCTGTGACTCCTTCATCGTAAGAGGAGCTGGGGTTAAGCAACAATAACAACGAAAAAGTACCTCCTATGCGAGCCAATGCCACCTATGTATGCCAAGACACTTTTCGAACCACACTGCAATGGAAGTCACGCCATATGTCAACAACTGAACTCGTGCTTTTTTCGATCATCTCCAGCTACTGCGGACCCTGACTGCCAGTTCCACATCTTTGTGAACCAGAGCACGCTCATCCGCAGCCCCAACTACCCCCACAACTACAACAACAGTCTGACCTGCGAGTGGGTGCTGGAGGCACTGCCACACTCAAGACTCCTACTCTGGATCCGTTACGAGCTCGAGGAATCTCAATCATGTTTGTACGACTGGATAGAGCTCTACAATGGTGGGTAAAAGAATGTTAAGGAATAACTGAATCAAGCCAAGATAAATTCTAGCTTCAAAAACATAAGGAATTGCACTCGGTTGTGGAAACCGTGGCTGACGAGCTTGCCAAATGAGTTATATATAATGTTTCCAGTCAATGATGAAACATAGTGGTTAGTATTGAATTGGTGCAGGAGCAGGATTATTGGAGAACAGAGTAGTCAATATTCCACTCTGTGACTCATCATCGGCATACCGCGTGTTCCTGTTGACGTAATTTTTGTGGTAGGAATAGGTTATGTTAAATCAAAATAATGACTCCAGTGCTCTAGAAAGCCTGTCATTCTAATAAAATCTACTCAAACCTACATCAAGATATGCTGTCAAAGACACTTGATCAACTTTTAAAGCATCTTTCACAGTCATTCATTTTGCCGTATGCCTAATTCAGATTTTCAGTTTGGCTGAATTCATTGAGGGTTATACGGTGAAATTGTTACCTTTTGCGATACCCTAAACACAGAGATGTGACCAACTCCAAATGACCTCCCTGACTTCTCAACCTCCCAGGGGTGGACGGCTATCCCAACTGGAACATGACACATCGCCTGTGTCGCCGAGACCAATTGCCCGTGAGGCTGGTTTCGGACGGACGCTTCATGAAGTTACGCTTCCTTACTGACTTTACGGAAACTAAGATGGGCTTCATTGCAAGAGTCTACCCCCGTAAGAAATAGTTCAATAAGTATTTATAGACAGTTATTATTTTTTGCAAACGAGTGCTGTATGGGTGGGTCTGAGGGTTTTATAGAGTATGAAATTTACAGGTTAATTTACTAACTCCAGACGATGAGAGGATCAGGTATTACAAGTTAAATTTTATGTTGTTTATAACAGATTTCTTTTAATCCTGAAGTATAAGTGATTAGCGCTCCTCTGCTTCCCCAGTTTGTGAAGGCGTTCTGCACTTGCTCGACGGCGTTATCTACTCCCTTGATTAGCGCTCCTATGCTTACCCAGTTTGTGGAGGCGTTCTGCACGAGCCAGACGTCGTTATCTACTCCTCTGATTAGCGCCCCTCTGCTTCCCCAGTTTGTGGAAGCGTTCTGTACGAGCCAGACGGCGTTATCTACTCCTCTGACTAGCGATTCTCTGCTTCCCCAGTTTGTGGAGGCGTTCTGCACGAGCCCGACGGCGTTATCTACTCCCCAGGGTTTCCCCGGAACAACTACCGCAGTAATCTAAACTGCGCCTGGACGATCAAGGCAAGGCCTGGACGAACAATACGGCTTGAGTTCGACACCTTCCGCCTGGTGAATACGTCGGCAACATGTGCAGGAGACTACTTACTGGTGAGTGAGAGCCAGGAGACTACTTACTGGTGAGTGAGAGCCAGGAGACTACTTGCTGATGAGGGAAAACCTAATTCCAAGCTGGTGAGAGAGACTACCGTATTTTTAGTGAGGGACTACTACCGCATAGTAGTTGGTGAGGGACTTTACAGGCTGGTGATTGAGGCATTCTTCAGGCAAGTGAGAAAATATACTAGTTGGTGAGGGAGACTAGTTATTGGATGGTGATCAACCAGACAGGCTGGTGAGGGAAACTACTTTCCGGATGACGAGACAATATACAAGATGGTAAGGGAGAATTCATTCTTGCTGATGAGGGACTATTGTCAGGTGAGGAAAATGCAATCTGGTAACTGAGTGAGAGTGCAGCTTCGGATACTTCTCGTTACGACCAATCGCGGATGGGATGGAAACCCCGGGCACTGTAATCTAGTATATTCTTTGACATAGCGTGAGTTCGATCCAGTCACTTGACCTATCATTTATGTTCGAAGGGCACTAGAATGGAAATTTGACTCGGAGCAAAAGGTTTTCAATATTAGTGGTCATCAGAGACTCAAAATTCCTTTTGTAACCATTTCCAGATCCCTCTTCTCCTACCATTCTAGAGACCTATTTTGCGACCGTGACCTCAGCCCTTTACCGATGCTTCTCTCCTACCTTCACTCAGCCCTAAATTTGTCCTCATATCGTCAGATCCGTAACGGCGAGTCAGAGACGTCTCCTTATCTTGGCAACGGTCGCTACTGTGGCATGAGTACCCCCGAGCCCCTGGTCAGCTCATCCAACGTACTGTGGCTGGCCTTCTCCTCCGACACCATAAACAGCGACAGTGTAAACAGGGTTGTGGGTTCAACAGCGACAGTGTAAACAGGGCTGTGGATTTACCAGCGACAGTGTAAACATGGGTGTGGATTCAACAGCAACAGTGCAAACAGGGCTGTGGATTCAACCGTGACAGTGTAAAGAGGGCTGTGGGTTGAACAGCGACGGTGTAAACAGGGCTGTGGGTTCAACAGCGACAGTGTAAACAGGGCTGGGGGTTCAACAGTGACAGTGTAAACAGGGCTGTGTGTTCAACAGTAACAGTGTAAACAGGGCTATGAGATCAACAGCTACAAGGTAAACTGGTTTTTGGAACAAACTGCAACAGGAAAAACTTATTTCGCAATCAAACGCGAATTATTAAAATGATCTTCGGGCGCCTCGTAGCCGGGAGTAGAATCGTGCTACCGTAACCCCTGTGCGTCGTAAAAGGCAACTAAAAGGGGCGGAGCGAAGGGGCTAGGAATCCCGTTCTCTGTAAAACCCTTCCTCAAAGACGGCAAGACGAGCGAGGGGAGGAGAGGCTCACGTCTCTCCGAACCCTATTGTTAGGGTCGCTGAATGTGCGTGGCTGTAGTACGAATTATGTAAAGAGGAGGGAGATTGGTGAGATGTTTGTGAGGAGGAAGTTTGATGTGTTGGCGCTGGTTGAGACGAAATTTAAAGGTAAGGGAGAACGTTGGTTGGTGTGGTAAGTGGAAGAAAGTCTGATGTGGAGGAAGGTTGGGCACGAGAAGCGAGAAGGTGTGGTTTTGATATCGAGTGATCGGTTGGCTAGTAGCGTTACCGAGTGGAAGGAGGTGTCCTCAAGATTGATGTGAATGAAAGTTAAGTTAGGCGTAGAAAGATGGGTATTTGTGAGTGCTTACGGACCTGGCAGCGAGAGGAGTGAAGAGGAGAGGTAGCAATTCTGGACTGACCTGAGTGAGTGTATTGAGAGTTTTGGAGGTCATTTCAATGTAGTTGTACTGGGTGACCTTAATGCGAGAGTTGGAGATGAAGTGGTCGGGAATGTGATAGGGAGGTATGGCGTTCCCGGTAGAAATGGCAGTGGAGAAAACCTGATAGGTCTGTGTATGGAGCAGGAGTTAGTGATCGGGAACAGTTTGTTCAAGAAGCGAGATATCAACAAGTACACATGTGTAAGGATGGCCCATGGTGCAGTGGTGGAGAAAGCACTGATGGATTTTATGCTGATATCGAGGAGAGTGGTGGGGAGGCTGTTGGATGTGCGGGTGTTGAGAAGGGAGGGTGGAAGAGAGTCTGACCACCTGCTGGTGGAAGGTAGATTAAGAGTGGAGCAGAAGTGGAAGGGCAACAAACGAGTGGGAGGAGGAAGAGAGGTAGTGAAAGTGAGTGAACTGAATGTGAGAATTAGAGCAGAGGAGTTTCAGCAGGCGTTGATGGAAGAATGTAATAAAATGAGAGGACAGGACCTGAGAGATGTGGAGGAAGAATGGGAGGCGTAAAGGGATGCGTTGCTGAGATGTGCGAAGAAGGTGTGTGGTGCGCGCCGTGTGGGCAGGTGCAGAAGGAAAGGTTGCGAGTGGTGGAACGAGGAGGTCAAACTGGCGGTGGCACGGAAAAGAGGAGCGTTTGAGGAGTGGTTGCAGGTGAAGTCGGAGGTGGCTTGTGAAAGCTACAAAGAGAGGAAAAGCGAGGTGAAACGGGTGGTAAGGAGAGCCAAAAGGGACGCTGATGCTCGGTGGGGCAGACGGTTGTACCAGAATTTTGAGGAGAAGGGTGAGAAAGGGATAGACCGGAAAGGAGGAAGTGGTGAAAGATGAAAACTGCCAGTTGTTGTTGGAAAGTGGCGATGTACGGAAGAGGTGGGCCGAGTATTTTGATGAGTTAATGAATGTCGAGGATGACAGAGAGGCTGACATAGTTGCTGTGGGTGGTGGTGCTCGGAAGCCAGTTTTGGGAGAGAGACTTGTGGCGGACATTACCAGGGAAGAGGTGCAGGAGGCGGTGGACGTGATGAAAGCAGGGAAAGCCCCTGGATTGGATGGCGTTGCGACCGAGTGCCTGAAGAAGGGTGGATTTACGATTGTCGAATGGTTGGTGAGGTTACTGAACTTGGGTTTTGTGGCAGGCATGGTACCGATTGAGTGGCGCAGTGCCTGCTTTGTTCCGCTATATAAGGGCAAACGAGATGAAAATGAATGCTGCAACTCGAGAGGTAGCAGTCTGTTATGTGTGGTTGGTAAGTTGTCCGGGAGATTTTTGCAGTGAGACAGGTCTGTGAGAAGTACCTTGCCAAAGGAAAGGACATGCTCTGGGCCTTCATGGATCTGGAGTAGGCATACGACAGGATTGACAGGGAAGCGCTGTGGAGGGTGTTGCGTTTGTATGGAGTGGACGGACATCTGTTGAAAGCGGTGCAGAGTTTCTATGCTGGCAGCCGAGCATGTGTCAGAGTGGGGAGCGAGGTGAATGATTGGTTCACAGTGAAAGTGGGACTGAGACAAGGCTGCCTGATGTCTCCCTGGCTGTTCAACCTCTATATAGACGGAGTGATCAGGGAGGTGAACGCGAGCGCGCTGGGTCGTGGCTTGTAACTGTTGGAAGCGAATGGGTGGAGTTGGCAGTTGAGCCAGTTGCCATTTGCTGATGATACGGCCCTGGTTGCGGATTTAGAGAAGAAGCTATGTAGGCTAGTGTCTGAGTTTGGTAGAGGGTGTAAGAGGAGGAAGCTTCGAGTGAACGTGGGTAAGAGTAAAGTAATGAGATGCTCGAGGACTGTCGATATGAGCAAAATAAGTGTCACCCTAAATGGAGAGCTCTTGGAGGAAGTTCAGTGTTTCAAGTATCTGGGCTCGCATGTGGAGATAACTGAACTAGTGGAAACTGAGGGTGTAAAGTGTTGGGTGCACTAAAAAGTGTAATGAGCTGTAGGACGATGGGTATGGAAGCAAAGAGAGGGCTGTGTGAGGGTGTTGTTGTCCCAACTGTGCTCTACGGAGCTGAGACTTGGGTGGTGAGAGCAGAGGAGAGATAAAAGGTTTTAGGAGCATGACTGGAGTAACGCTGAGAGACTGAATCACCAACGACGTGGTTCGAATGAGAACAGGGATGGTGAAGAAGTTGGAAGACAGAGTGGATTCGCGTGTTCTGAGATGGTTAGGGCACATGGAGAGGATGTATGAAGGGAGATTGGTGAAAAGGGTGATGAATGCGGAGGCGAGTGGTTGCAGGCCTAGAGGTAGACCGAAGTTTGGGTGGATGGATGGTGTGAAACAGGCAGTAGGAAGGAGAGACATGAATGTGGAGGTGGCGAGAGAGCGTGCAATGAACAGGCGTGAGTGGAGATTGGTTGTGAATGGTTGATTTTGACGCTGCTCTCATGTGCTGTCCCGCCTTTGGCATCTCGCTGTCGGGATGGTCGTCGGTGGTGGGGGGGGCCCGGCCATTATGACGCGGTGGGGGTAAACCAGTGAAAACTGTCGGGCCCTGCTGCGGACGACGGATCCTCGGACTGCACTCGCGACTCGGAGTGTATGTTCCAGGGGTACCGGCCGGACCTTCTAGCACAAAAGGGCTAAGTTGTTTGAGTGTGAGCGTATGAGGGTGTGAGGTGCGCCTTGCCGTTGGCCACCCCCCTTTCTGGGGGATGCGGCCTAGTGTCTGTATCTGTATCTGTCTTCAGGATCAACAGCGACATCGTAAACTTTTCTTTAGGATCAACAGCCCTAGGGTGAACACGCAGGGCTTCGCAAGGTTTGTCACAACTCAAATTCCGACTTGTGATTTTTTACATCCTAGTGACTCTTTTATGGTTGGCATAACTGTATTGTAGCTTTCTTTTGTATCTTTACCCATTATATCACTATAAGTAGGGTGAACATTCAGTTTCCGTACATTTCTTTCTCTCATTTGTTCAGGGCTTCCACCTGCGCTACTACGAGCTCTCTAACTCCTGCAGCGGCTCGCACTACCTGAACAGCGACATCACCGAAGTGACCATCCACACCCCCAACTATCCCAACCTGCCCCACCCACACACGGAGTGCTCCTGGGTCATCACCGCCCCACACGACCGAACCATCCAGCTTAACTTCCAGGATCACTTTGACATCGCTGCCTCCTTCGAGTGAGCGCTCTCAAGAGGGACACACATTAAATTATTGAGGAGAAGTTCGGGTAAGCTGCACTCTGACATTGCTGCTTCCTTCGGATGAGGATGTCAAGAGCGCTTCTCTCTCGAAGATTCGGTTGGAGTAGGGATAGACTGCCTCCTTCGAGTGAGTACTCTCATCGGGGATTAACTCTGGAGGATTGAGGAGGGATAGGTTCCCTTAAACATCACTCCAAGACGAGGCTGTCATCAGGAATTACCTTTGAAGGGAAGGAATGGGTTCCTGGATAAGCGCAATCACAAATAACCATCAATCATTTCGAGTTGGAATGCTATAACATATTTTTCATCGACTAAATCAAACATCTAGACGAGGTTCCCATTCCTACATCTGGAGTTCTATACGTTGAACTTATAGCAAAATGTTGTATTTTATAGATTGATAATGTAAAAGTGTTTGAACATTTTGGTGGACAGGTGATCATTGATCCTTAAGATGTCCCCCGCTCTCCGAGTACACCTTATCCTGAAAGGCAACCTCATCGTAGGTACATTTGGGAGTCATTTGAAGTATATGTATTCTAAGGTAAATATTTAGCTTAGAACGGTGCTCTACAGCATACTAGGAAGAAGTATCATTATTACTACACCAAAAGTCGTGCCAATATAACCCAAAATGTAATTGTTATTTATTTTCGTCCCCGATACAACTTCAGTTCAACTTCAGTATTGTTGCTTTCGTTAATATAGTGTTAATTTGTGACACCATGCTCCTTCCAAGTTCCGAGTTTGATATTAACTTTGGTAATGACTGATGGGATGGGTTTAGCGTATTATTATGTACTCTAGATTCATATCATATATTCTAGAAGGATTACATAGTTATGTGTCCGAATTAAGAAATGTATTTCATTATTACTCTTTCAGTGGCAGTTGTGATCAGGCGTGGGTGGAGGTGCGAGATGGGGGCACGCTACTGGCGCCATCTCTTGGCAAGTTGTGTGGTTCGCAGCTTCCAAGCTCTATTCAGTCCTCCGACTCTGTGTTGTTTGTGCGCTACTTCAACAACGGGACCAGTCCTCACAGCGGCTTCAAGGCAACTGCCGCTATTGGTGAGTGCTAGATTATATTAGATTAGAGTGACGAAGTTTTCTAGCGCACTGGAGTCAGCTTCCTTCCGCCGCTGACATTTAATTGGGCTTACTCTGCATTAAGTTAATGTGCCTCGCTGTGCGACGGCCATGGTGAGTGCTAACAACGCGATAACCAACCCCTCACAGCAGCTTCAGGGCGACTGTCATGGTGAGTGCTAACAACATGATAATCAACCCCTCACAGAGGCGTCAAGGCGACTGTCATGGTGAGTGCTAACAACGTGACAACCAACACCTCACAGGGGCTTCAAGCGATTGTCATGGTGAGGGCTAACAACATGACAGCCAACTCCTCACAGCAGTTTCAAAAGGAATCTCATGGTGAGTGCTAACAACATGACAACCAACCCCTCACAGCAGTTTCAAGGGGACTGGCATGGTGAGTGCTAACAATGTGACAACCAACCCTCATAGTGGCTTCAAGGCGACTGTCATGGTGAGTGCTAACGACGTGACAACCAACCTCTCACAGCGGCTTCAAGGCGACTGTCATGGTGAGTGCTAACAACATGACAACCAACCCCTCACAGCAGTTTCAAGAGGACTGTCATGGTGAGTGCTAACAACATGACAACCAACCCCTCACAGCAGTTTCAAGGGGACTGTCATGGTGAGTATGGTGAGTGCTAACAATGTGACAACTAACCCCTCACAGCGACTTCAAGGCGACTGCCATGGTGAGTGCTAACAATGTGACAACCAACCCCTCACAGAGGCGTCAAGGTGACTGTCATGGTGAGTGCTAACAACGTGACAACCAACCCCTCACAGCGGCTTCAAGGCGACTGTCATGGTGAGTGCTAACAACATGACAATCAACCCCTCACAGCGGTTTCAAGGGGACTGTCATGGTGAGTGCTAACAATATGACAGCCAACCCCTCACAGCAGTTTCAAGGGGATTGCCATGGTGAGTGCTAACAATGAGACAACCAACCACTCACAGCGGCTTCAATGCGACTGCCATGGTGAGTGCTAACAATGTGACAACCAACCCTTCACAGCGGCTTCAATGCGACGGTCATGGTGACGGCTAACAATATGACAACAAACCCTCACAGCAGTTTCAAGGGGACTATCATGGTGAGTGCTAACAATGTGACAACCAACCCCTCACAGCAGTTTTAGGGGACTGTCATTGTGAGTGCTAACAATGTGACAACCAACCCCTCACAGCGGCATCAATGCGACTGACATGGTGAGTGCTAACAATGTGACAACCAACCTCTCACATAGGCATCAAGGCGACAGTCATGGTGAGTGCTCACAACGTGACAGTCAACCCCTCACAGCAGTTTCAAGGGGATTGTCATGGTGAGTGCTAACAATGAGACAACCAACCACTCACAGCGGCTTCAATGCGACTGCCATGGTGAGTGCTAACAATGCGACAACCAAACCCTCACAGCGACTTCAAGGCGACTGTCATGGTGAGTGCTAACAACATGAAAACCGACCCCTCACCGTAGTTTCAAGGGGACAGTCATGGTGAGTGCTAACAATGTGACAACCAACCCTTCACAGCGGCTTCAATGCGACCGCCATGGTGAGTGCTTACAATATGACAACCAACCCCTTACAGCGGCGTGTAGGCGACTGCTGTCATTCATGAGTACTAAGGTCATCCAGAATGATGCGTTCGTTAGAGGTTGCCTCTCAGTATAAATTGTCGATGTGCTTACATGCACCCTTAATATTTACTCAGACTATGGTGCCCTTTTCGATATTCTATATCAATATTTCTAAATAATTAATGGAAAAAAAGTTTGAGCAACATTACACCAAATTTCGATAATTCGACCATATCTGATCTCCAGACCATATCTGATCTTCAGACTTTAGTCCGAACCGTCACGGTAAATTGAAAACTATCATCTCAGATTTTTCCGTCTTCAATCTCATGTCATTCTTCTAAACTTCAAGAAGGAAGTAATTGAAATTTCAGATACTTGTAGGGGATTCTATCTCGTGTATCCTGTGCTGCAGCATTACTGACTTGCCTTCCCGCACTCTTCCAGGCACTTGTGGCGGCACCCTCGTGTATCCTGTGCTGCAGCATTACTGACTTGCCTTCCCGCACTCTTCCAGGCACTTGTGGCGGCACCCTCGTGTATCCTGTGCTGCAGCATTACTGACTTGCCTTCCCGCACTCTTCCAGGCACTTGTGGCGGCACCCTCGTGTATCCTGTGCTGCAGCATTACTGACTTGCCTTCCCGCACTCTTCCAGGCACTTGTGGCGGCACCCTCGTGTATCCTGTGCTGCAGCATTACTGACTTGCCTTCCCGCACTCTTCCAGGCACTTGTGGCGGCACCCTCGTGTATCCTGTTCTGTAGCATTACTGACTTGCCTTCCCGCACTCTTCCAGGCACTTGTGGCGGCACCATCGTGTATCCTGTGCTGCAGCATTACTGACTTGCCTTCCCGCACTCTTCCAGGCACTTGTGGCGGCACCATCCGTTTCGAGAGCAGCGGCGTGATCACTTCGCCAGGCTTCCCTGAGGCGTACCAGCCCAACATCAACTGCACCTGGACCCTCACCGCCCCCGTGGGCCATTACATCGTGTTCCACTTCCTCCAACTCGCTATCCACAACCCGTCCCGCAACTGCACTGCCGACAGAGGCATCCTGCAGTTCAGAGAACTCAATGCCTCGGGTCAGTGGGACAGAAAAACGATGGACGGGATTAAGTATTCAAATCGAATATTTTGTTGAACTCAAATGACATGTTACAAAGTTACTGAGCTTTCCTAATGCATATGTGATACGTACCACTTCTAATTGTATTTTAACAATTTATCATAGGAATATGGTTTTCAATATATTATTCAAACAATATGTCTGTTTTACGTTTAGTAGAACGATTACAATATTGTTGATCAAGTCATGTATTTGGAACAACAATTATAATAGGACTAGGTTGTTTCAGCCTATTTCTAGTGCGGATAGTCCAAAACAACAAGCCAAATTGAGAAATAAGCCTCTCGATTAGATACTGAGCACCATTCAAGCCAATCATTTCTATTAAGCATCCTCGTTACTCGACAATTACTTACCCTTTTTTTCCAGAAGATGTTTCGGACTGCATCATTCAGTGTTTTTTTCTGTCTGCTCCCCAAAAT
>SDVV010007023.1:0-18040 GCA_016164225.1 Gammarus roeselii
GTCTGAAGCAGGCGTTGGGAAGAAGAGACATGAATGTGGAGGTGGCGAGAGAGCGTGCAATGAACAGGCGTGAGTGGAGAAAGGTTGTGAATGGTTGACTTTGACGCTGCTCTGATGTGCTTTCCCGCCCTTGGCATCCCGCTGTCGGGATAAACGTGGGTGGGGGGGGGGAAGCCGGTCATTATGACGCAGCGGGGGTAAACCAGTGAAAACTGTCGGGCCCTGCTGCTGACGACGGTTCCTCGGTGCATTCGGGACCCTGAGTGTAAGTTGAGGGGCTACCGGCCGAACCCTTTAGCACAAAAGGGCTAAGTTGTGTGAGTGTGAGCGTGTGAGGGTGTGAGGTGCGCCTTGCCGTCGGCCACCCCCCTTTCTGGGGGATGCGGCCTAGTCTGTATCTGTATATTTCGTTAACGTCAGTTGTTTAAATTGAGCACATTAGCGACGCCAGTGGTCATGTTCCCCAGCAGCACGGCACATTGAGTGTCCCGGATGTACAGAACGCTCGATGAACTCTGTAGCACAGCGCACTTGAGTATCCCGGCGATGCAACACGATTCAGTGTCGCAGCATTGCAGCGCGCTTGAGTATCCCGGCGATACAACACGATTCAGTGTCGCAGCATTACAGCGCGCTTGAGTCTTACGGCGATGCAACAACATTCAGTGTCGCAGCATCACAGCACGCTTGAGTCTCCCGGCGATCCAACACGATTCAGTGTCGCACCATTACAGCATGCTTGAGGCCCTCGGCAATGCAACTTGATTCAGTGTCGCAACATTACAGCACGCTTGAGTCCCCCGGCGATGCAACACGATCCAGTGTTGCAGCATTACAGCACGCTTGAGTATCTCTGCAATTCAACACGATTCAGTGTCGCAGTATTACAGCGCACTTGCGTATGCCGACGATTCAACACGATTTGTCGCAGCATCACAGCACGCTTGAGTATCTCTGCGATTCAAGAAGCCTCTATTATCCCGGTAGTACAACAAGGTAGAGACCGCTGGGGGTATCTCTCGCTCCAGTCTGCCGACAGCGCTGCCTGCTCGAATGTGACGTCTTATACTGAGTGTTGTTTACAGTCAAGCTATGTGGTATAGCTGACTTGCTGTATAGTGTCATGAGGTCATGACGTCTTGTACTGAGTGATGTTTACAGTCAAGCTATGTGGTCTAGCTGACTTGCTGTGCAGTGTCACGAGGTCGTGACGTCTTACACCGAGTGTTGCTTACAGTCAAGCTATGTGGTCTAGCTGACTTGCTGTGCAGTGGCATGAGTTCGTGGCGTCTTATACCGAGTGTTGCTTACAGTCAAGCTATGTGGTCTAGCTGACTTGCTGTGCAGTGTCATGAGGTCGTGACGTCTTATACTGAGTGTTGTTTACAGTCAAGCTATGTGGTCTAGCTGACTTGCTGTGCAGTGTCATGAGGTTCAGGTCGGGATTAGACTATAGATCTGGAAAGCTGGAAATGATACCTAATACTTAGAGTTGTGGAAACTGATATTCAACCTAAATATTTGTCTGGCATGACTGAAGAAGTTCCATGAATAATGAATATTTTTCGAAAAATGTATTCGAAATAAACTTGTTACGAAGTGTACAATTTTTATTCTAAATGTTTTTATATTCAAAGCGGGAAATTTTCCTTCCCAGTCACATTCAGATGTTACTGATTGCGGTTCTGCAAAGCGTTTTTCATTTCCTCTTGCAACATCCCGGTCCACATTTTCTCGTCCATGTATTGTTGAAAATTTATTTTTCAACAAATGCATGTTAGTATTTAATATATTTTTTCCGTCGGAGCGTCTTTCAATTCATTTGTACTTACAGCATACAGATTGATTAAGGTATAAAAAAAAAACGTCGTAATTTCATGGATAATTAATCGAATAATTAATAACGAGACAGCCGGCATTGAAATAGTGAACCTAAATTGTCGGAAAGTCAATCTGATTGCATCATAGATGCTATAATATTGAATAATCCGTTTTTTTATTGGGATGAATGGATGATTATTCATTTTATAGACCATCAACACTTTATTTTAGTATTTTAGTATTTCTTCTTTCATGCGATCTACTATTTTCTCTGCCATCTATTCATGGTGATCAATTTTGGATTAGTTATATAATTATGTATCGTTAGACGCCGGCAAGGGCCCTAGGTGGACTATGCGGTGCGTTAATTATTCTAGTCCAATCTACGATGGGCGAATTTGCACACTCCCGTGCGCCTAATAAATGTCCGGGCACAGCTAAGGGTTTTGATGGCTAAATGGTGAAAGAATGTTGCTGTTGATCTTAGAGAGTGAAAGTCTTGAATGGCACTGTGAGTGGAGGGGACGAGGCGAGGCGAGTGGAGACGAGTCGACTGCCGAGGCGATGAGTCGAGACGAACCGAGGCTGGTTGAGACTAGGTGACCTGGGAATGGCGAGTACTCGTGGGATCCGCGGGACTCGGCAAACCCATGGGTTTCGAAAACCCAGGGGACTTGGAAGACCAGGAGGATTTGGGGGGACCCACTTGTGCCCTTTGGGACACCATTGAGACCCTTTGGGAACCCCATGATAAACTTTGGGACCCGCTTGAGGCCCCTCTGAACCCTGAGACCCATGCTTCCCTCTCCTCACGCTGTAAAACACATACACAAGAAAAATGTATACATGTGAAATGCTTGAGTAGAACAATTAATTATTACAGTCCGCGGATTACTGGCACAGAGGGCGAGGGTCGCGTCGAGGCTGATCGAGGTGCGTCGAGATCAGTCGAAACATGTTGAGGCGAGTCGGGTTGGTCGCGACGAGCAGAGACTGGTCGGAATGACAAGCCGGAATGAGTTGAGACGAGGGGACATGAGGGACTTGGGTACTCTCCGGGATTTGTCGGGCTCTTTTGGGAACCGAGGTACCTTTGTCACCCCACTCCCACCCTAAAATGCTTGAGTGAAAATTTTGTTATCACAGTCTACATGATTACTTTAGCGCAGAGGGGGAGAGCCGCGTCGATGCTGGTCGAGGTGCGTCGAGATCAGTCGAAACATGTTGAGGCGAGGCGAGTTGGTCGCGACGAGCCGAGACTGGCCGAAATGATTCGAGACAAGACGAGATGAGCTGAGATGAGGGGTCTCGAGGAACCCGGGGAGCTCGGGAAGACCCGGGGGACTTGGGTTACCCTCCGGGATTCATCGAGCTCTTTTGTGACTCAAGGGACCTATGCCCCCCTCCACCCTATGCCCTTAAACATTAAGTGAGAAATCAAAATTCTGAAGTTTTTCTGTCAATGACGAACCTGCCATTACTTTTTTCTTCACGATCCACAATTTTGTCATGTATAGTAATGCTGGGGTAGCTGTGCGGGAGTTCCTGTTCGTAATTTGGTGAATGGGTGTTTTTTCTTCAGTCTGGGCTCGTTTGCGCGTGCACGGAACATATGTATTTTCAGGGGTTGACCTGGACTACGTAGCTATAAAACCTTGAGACGCGCTGATGTTGGAGTTGGTCTAATTCGTAAAGCCATAGACCTTTTACTAATTTCGGCGATACTATTTGTGCGCCCCGGCATGCATGCATATTAATCTTGGAGTTCTGAGTGGTTCTGAGTCTTTATCTTACCCGAAAATAAATTGTAACTCTACTAAACTAGACCTCGTAGCTGTAAACATTGTGTTGCGTTGCTGTCAGAGCTGACTTTGTCCGTGTAGCCATAAGCCTTGTACCAGTCTCGACGATGCTACCTGTACGCACTGGCGTGCGTACATATTACTCTTGAAATTCTAAATAATTGGAAGCGGAGATCCGTTTTGTCTATTCAATTTTCTTATGCGCACCAGCGTGCGTCTGACATAGGTAAAGTTTTCAAAATTTTCTTGCCTTAACAGCGTTGTTTTTAATCGCACACTGAGGCGTGCGAGCCTACTTGAATCCATGATCATCGAAACCTACGGGAGAGCCTATTATGACTCGCGTTAAGGCTCTGGTGGCAATGAGAATCAAATCAAAATCCGTTTTTACACTCATGCAACCGTTGCAGGCTAGTATAAATACAATTTGTAAATAGTCATACACCCTTGTCGACATAAAATAAATTCATAATGCAGGCTGATCTCTTGTGTTTTCTAGAGAAAAATTTCGACAGATTGGGTTGCATGCATCGTCAAGTCATTTTTGTCCGTCTACTGTTTCTCCTTCCATTCCCTTCCCAGCGCCATGGAAGCACCAAGGTAAGGGTGGCGGAGGGATACACTCCTCCCGCACTGGTTTGGGCCAAACCGGCGCGAAGGGAAACCTGTCGTCTGCGCTACGCCATCTGACGAGGAACCGCGCCAACCTCTGCGCCACCACACATTCCTTCCTCTCTGATCTTGAGCAGATATCGCATAAATTCGAGCGGGCCCGGTGACATAACGCTGGACCCAGGTCCCTGCAGAGCTTGTGAAGATCGTTCTCGATGACAAACTCTGCGTCATCTTCGCAAGCTTGCCGAACAACCAGAAGAACCATGGCCAGCAGTTTTCTATGTGCTACTGGCATGTTATTCAGCATTTGTTGAGCTCTCGCAATCTGTTCTGGGTGGTATCCAATGCCGTCCTCTACGATGTCGTGACCCAGGCAGTGCCACTGGCGTTCGGGAAGCAGAAGCGGCTCTGGAAGACTCTCTAAGTAGGCGATGACAGTGATGTAAATCGGCGCGGGGTCGTGGTGCTTGGCAATCAGCTTTTTTCGATCGGGCTAGAACAGAAAGTTTTTGGAGATTACACCCGTGAACAGATACAGTTTTATGTCTTCTGCGTCCAGTAGCTGCTGCAAGTAAGGTGGCGTTAAGCGAGCTGCTTTCGGGTTCCATCTGAAGAGGAACAGCAACATAAGTGCGATTTCTTCGGGTACACCGTTACTCAGTGCCTCACCGTACGGCTTCTTGTTTCGGAGTCCATTGGTGCGAAATTTCCGTAGCTAAAGTTCAGTGGACAGCTTTGGTAAGTTGTTGCCCATAGCAGCCGCAGATGCGAGAGACCGAGACTAAGGATATATTTAATACAGCCAATGATATAACTCTGTTTTGGTTCCATATGTGACTGGCTCTCGTAGCTAGGATACAAAAAAATGATAGAAGCTGTTTAGTGCATCAATGGCGGGAATCCGTATATAATTATCCCGATACCCAAACTCGGAAAATGCCACAGCAACCCGCATAACTACCGTCCCATTGCCCTAACTAGCGTCCTATGTAAGACTACAGAAGTATCATAAGTGGCACTCCGCCGTGTGCAGTCACATTATTGTGACCTTCGCGACGGTGTATGACATATTGAGGGATTGTAAAGGTGGCTGTGTCACAGAGTTTGATCTCCTGGAGGCCTACTACCAAAGGTTAATGGGTGGAGATTAGCGATAATAATTCATCTCTCTTGCTTCTAAGTCCCTGGCAATTCGACTGACGTATTGTGTTGTTGTTCATTTAGGATCTGTTTCACGCCCAGATCTTGATGGTCTGGAGCGGTCGCGTGGCTTGTAGGAACTTTCGTGGTGTTTTTTTTGTATGAGGCGCAGGTGTCCTAGATCGAGAGCGTTCGCAAGAGAGTCTGCTTTCTGTAGAACCTGACCTCCCAGACTCGCTGCGTTCTCGGCTGTGAGTGCTCTTGTAGGAGGAGGAAGACGAGGGAGTACGATTTTTTTTGCTTCTTAAGCGAGTGCGTTTCTCTTCTATGGAGTTTTTTTTTCACATTATGATGGGCTGAGTAGTAGTCGTTGGGATATTTGGGTCGAGTGCGGTGCATGGTAGATCAGTGGTTTCAGGTATCAGTTCTTCGTTGAAGATTTTCAACGCGTCCTCGCGCAGGCGATGGTCGTTCTCACTTGTGAGATGTTCTGGCGTCGGGCATGTTAGTTGAGGGTTGAATACCTCTCCTTGGTTGGAATTTGTTCCTGTACCGATTACTTACTGATATCACACGCTGGTCCCTAGTTTGTGCTGGGACCTTAAACCACACGTTTGCTTGCATTGTTTGTGATACTTTAAATCTAACGAAACTTTACATCGGTAAAGCCGGTCACGAGGCCTCCAAAATAAACTCCCTGGTCCCTGGCGCGAACCAAGGGGCCGATGGGGAGTCAAAAGAAACTCCATTTAGGAGGGACCAACATCCCCTCCAGAGCACCGAAAACTAAGATTCCAACGGCCAAGAACATCAGCCTCTACATGATGACCAGCGCCACCTCGGCGGAAGACGACCGGAAGGACGGCCGCATCGACGAGTTGACCAACAACGTCCAGGAAATATTGAATCTGCTAAGCCAAGTGACCAGCCTCTCTGAACAGGAAGCAGAAGTTTATGCCGCAGAACCTAGCAAAATTGACGACCGTCTAACGAGTCTCAAGGGTCATGCCAAGACCATTTTCCTCCATATACACGAACTAGTAGAAAACAAACTAACTATAGAACCCGCAATTTACACAAGTACTTCCACCTCTACGTCCGACGACAACTTCGACAATTCTTCATCCCGCAAGAACCCCATCCGAGCTCCAAGTGCTGCAAGGAGGAAGCAATACACTCCATTCAATGAACACAACTTGTTCAACAATAGTCCTACCTTTCCCGAACACCTGAAGATCACGTTCGACGCCAACGACAGACCGGGTATTTATCCATACACTCTGCAAAAAGAGCTAAACTCTTTCACTGGCCGCCCAGTCCCGAGCGTCGCCACCAGCGGCGACAAAGGCTTTGCCATCAGAATAGACACAAAACTTCAAAGTGACAAGATTTTCTCCAAAAACAGACTCTGTGGAAAGCCATGCTAAATAGTGCCACACCCGACTTTCTTTACAAGTTCAGGTTTAATCTACGTTGAAGATACCCCGAAATAGGAAATCGAGGAGTACATCACTGGACTCGTTCAATACGAAGACTGCGTTGTCGAAGCAAAGGTCGCACCGAAGATCACACCAAGGAGAGAGACTACCACAGCCCTAATACTAAAATTCAACTGCCCTACTCCTCCAAAATATCTAGACATTCCCTTCTGTGCCACCAAAACCAAGGTTACATCATTTGAGACGTCTGATGCGATGTTATAAATGCCAGAAATACGGACACACCAGGTAAACAAAGATGCTCATACTGTTCCTAGGACAACCACGACAAACTGGAAGACCTCCAGTGATTCCAGTTCGAGGAACAGCACTGTTTTTATTGCTTAATAGATGGATACCTCACCGGACACAGAGACTGCCCAGAGGAAGTGAAGGAGAGAGCGATCCTCAAATACCAGATAGATCACGGGGTCGGGCGACGAGAGGCTATAGTCTCGATTCGCTCTTCCCAAAATGACCTTCCTACCCGGGAGAGAAGATCGGCTTCATTTCCCACCACTTCCCTCATAACGTCCAACGAAAGTGGTGCAAGCAAAGTTGCCTTTTCAACTAATCCATTTATAATGAGGAAGAAAAACTAGGAGGAAATCAACCGAACAACTAAGAGGAAAACCGAAAGAAATACAACGACAGGGAACGAAATATTTGGCTTACGTCACAGAACGTTAGCAAAGTAACGCTATACAAAAGATTAACGACATAAACAAACTCAAAGTTACGGTTGAAATACATCCGTCCTTCAACGATACCAAACGAATTATTTACACCTCCCGTTACACGCCTACAACCGACCTCTGTGCTTTTGCTGAAGGTCTTGCTGAAGACAACTGAGTAACCAAAGTCCGTCAAGCAACATGGATAAAATAACGTAACGCAAGTTCTACTGCATACCAAATTACCTTTCCGGGACACGACGCACCGGAATTCATAATAATCCCTGGTGAACAAGGAAGAACCAAAACCTTCCCAGTTGCAATATGGCCACCAATGTGCAAAAAATGCCTTGAATACGGCCACGTCATCGCATACTGCCAGCCACATACACCCGAACGTTGCAAGAAGTGCGCTGGCGAGCACAACAGAAAAGACTGCACAGTCCGCCACCTTAAATACTACTACTGCTCATGCTACCACGAGGCAGGCGACCGCGACTGCCCAGTACACATGGACCAAAAAGAAATAACGATCACACAAAACGAACGCAGATTTATACGGAAACAAGTCATCCAAATCTGAAAAGACGATAACCCAAACCATCTCATTTATGTCAAAGCAGTCAAATCGACAATCCAGCCAAAGTCCCCCGACGACATCCACACATCATCAGGACAACATCGTAACAAGACTCCAACACTCCTACTTGTCTGCAGTGCTTACTCACTCAGCCCAGCGAACGCCCCCGCACCAGAGACGCAAAGTCCTAGAAATGATTCATGTAGGGACTAGGAGGACGGCGAGATGGGTGCATCCCCCGCAGTCGACCACGCAGCTAAGCTCACTACTCTAAAAACGGAAAGACAAATAGTTGAAGAAACCTCCGATACCCAGGCGCCACTGAGCAAAAAGATCAATAACAACTCTCAAACAAGGTCACGCCAGGACCAAAACTCAGAACTACCTCCACCTGTCTCAAATGCGGCTCCGTTTGCGGAAAACCACCGCGAGGGATACGATCCCCCGTTAACAAACCCGACTTGCAAACACGCCACCAGCGCGAACGATCACGGACTCGCTGACAGCGCTCATATCGAAGAGCTCATACGCGAGACCTCTGCACAACCAGTCATCTTACCTGGCCAAAATACCACGCACTCCACACAACCACCCACACTGATAAAAAAGGCTACCACATAAGATGAGCGCACTCGCTCACAAAGCAAACACAAAGAGCTCACATCATCATCTTCCCACGAGAGCACTCGCAGCCTCGGCCGCAGCAACCACAGCAGACCACCTTCCACCGACGGCAGACACTCCCGTCCCGGAACCCCTGGGCAAACTCAAAAATGCGAGCACCCCAAAAGATCCAGCAAATCGCGCGACCACTCTTGATCATCAAGGTCAGAGTGCGAACAGCCTTCAAAATGAACACCAAAATACTCCAGTGGAACTGCCAGGGACTTTGAAACAAGAAAGACAAATTACTATCCTAAATCGAAACCCATAAACCTTTGGTGATAGGCCTCCAAGAGATCAATCTCCGAGAGACCGCCACCTTCAGAATCCTCCAATATGTCATACGCCGCCGCGAAGGCCACACCAGCGTGACTGCTCACGGCGGAGGGACACTTATGATCCACCAAAATGTACCTCACATCCCCCTTCCCCTGAGAACAGAACTCCAAGATATCGCCATAAAGATCTGCATCTCAAGGCCAATAACAGTGGTATCCATCTACTCGCCAAGAAGCCATGACCTCTCGGAAGCACTATTGATCGAATTGCTTAACCAACTGCTCTCACCAGTGCTCCTCCATGGAGACTTCAACAGCTACCATGCAACATGGGATGCATGAGAACGGACCCCAGGGGAGTGATAATGGCTAACACAATAAACACTCACAACCTGGTCCTTCTCAGCGACGGACAACCCACCCGAATCATCCCCGAAAGTGAAACTGCTATCAATTTATCCATATGCTAACCCACTCGGGCACACCAACTCGTTTGGGGAGCTTAGCCTTCAACACACGGCAGCGACCATAACCAAGTCATCATATCGCTTCTTACCAACCAACCAAGAAACCCTGCCTCACAAGAACTTCGATTCAACTACCGGAAAGCCAGCTGGGTGGAATACTTAGCACACATCGCGTGGAGTGATATGGACAACATCACCGAAGACCTTTCGGAACACGAAATCGTCGCCCAACTATAAGAAAAAATTCAATCTGCAGCCGAGGCAAGCATTCCCCAATATGCCCCTTCAACCTTCTTTCCGAATCCATGGTGGTACCGGGTGGTGCAAGAAGTAAGAGATAAGCGTGAAAAGCTATATCATGCCTCCCGACCCGCACTATGCCCAAGGAACCGAGTAGCGTAGAAAAGGGCATCTGCTGTATACCGAAAACTTCTAGTATAGAAATAACGTGAAAGCTGGGCTCAATTAGTCAATACTACTAATCTAAACACCCCCCTCTCCCAGGTGTGGGAAAAAATTCGACGTATTCAGGGAAAACCCGAACGACCTATTAGCATCCTTTCTGACGGAGGCAGAACTTATTCTTCCCAAGGGGAAATCGCAAATAAACTAGCTCAGACGTTTAGCCAAATTTTGCTATCAACAAACTACACGACTGCTTTCCAACGGGAGAAGGACTTGCGAGAAATCGAACACCTTGAATTTACTGCTAGAAACGAAGAGGCCTACAGCAAACCTTTCTCCCTCCACGAACTACAGAGCGCTGTAGACCATACACGTGAAACTTCACCTGGGCCAGACCGGGTACGCATCAACATGATCAAAAATTTCCCAGATGGCACCCGTGAGCACCTATTATAAGTGTTGAACACCCTCTATTCAAAATAATTTTTTCTCGATCAATAGCGGGAATCTATAACTATCCTAATACCCAAACCTGGGAAATTCCACGGTGACTCACATAACTACCGCCCCATCGCTCTTACCAGCGTCCTCAGCAAGACCATGGGAAGAATAACTAAGCGCCTTGTCGATTACCTTGATATACATGCAGGCCTGAACAGCATCCAGTGTGACGGCCGCAACTGCCACTCTACGACGAACTACCGACGTGAAAAAAGCACACGATACTAACTGGAAATATGACATCGTGTAGGATCTCCACCGCGAAGGGCTGAGAGGCCACTTACCACGTTATATCCACCAATTCCTGCAAAATCGCACCTTCAGGGTTAAGGTCGGCAACATCCTGTCACCATCCTATCCGCAAGAAATTGGCGTCTCTAAGGTAGCGTTCTCAGTGTCACTCTTTTTATACTCAAAATCGACCAGATAACAGACATTCTCCCTCGCGAGGGAAGATTGCTTCCATCACTATACGTGGACGACTTACAAATAAGCTACAAGCACCCTAGCCCCTTAACAATTCAACAGAAACTCCAGAAATGTCTAAACTAGTCGGGAACTGGGCCTCCTTAAACGCATTCCGATTCTCGCCCTCCAAAACGAAAAGCATGCACTTTACTCTTGTGCCCGGCTTACACCTAAAACCAGCCCTAACGCTAAATAACACTCCGCCAGTAAACGAGGAATCAATAAAATTCCTCGGTCTTGTGTGGGACCTAAAACTCGCATGGCGACCTCATATTGCAGCCCTGAAGACTCTCTGCAATAAAGCAGCCGGACTTAACCTCTCTATAACATCCTTGAAATTCGGAGCCGATATGGACACCGGCATGACGTTATTCAGAACATTAATTCGCTCGCGCATTGACTATGGAGCAATTGTTTACGGTTCAGCAGCCAAAACCACCCATGAGCCTCTCTCCATTACAGTAAATAACGCCCTGCGTATCACAACCGGTGCAATCCGTTCCACACCCATCGAATCCCGGAACGTGATTGCTAACGAGCTTCCTCTTCCGCTCCGGAGAGACAAACTCACTACAGTACTATTTCAAGACAAGGAGCTACATCAATAGCCCGGTACTCAATGACGTCACCAACATTCATGACAAACTTCTCTTTGCGGCTAAGAAGAACATATGCCCACCGTTTTCTCTACGCGTGGACAACTTACTGACCTCGTTGAAAATCAGACGCAAAGCAATCAAACCTTCATTCTCCTATCGAATTCTTCAAAACAACACACCAACATGGATGATCAGCCCACCGCTGGTCACCTAGATTTGCAGACGTACTCTGAAGCAACCACACCAACCAACACGTAACGCAGAGAATTCTCACGACTACTCGATGAACGGTGCTCTGAGCACCGCCATATATACACTGACGGCTCCAGAACACCGGACGGAGTGGGTGCCGCCGCCATAGGCAAAGGGACCTCTCGGTCGGCCACCCTACCCCAAGAGGTCTCTGTATTCTCTGCAGAGCTACACGCACTCGAATTGGCCATCTCCATTACATTAAGCGACCGCCTCACCATAAGTGTTATATTTTCAGACAGTCTGAGTGTTCTCACCCAGCTGAAAACTCAGCACTTTAATCACCTTGCCTTTAGAAAAATGCAACACGACCTATTCTCGATGTCCGAGGCGAGCCAGGCGGTCGAGTTCTGCTGGATCCCTGGACACGCGGGAATAGGAGGAAACGAACGCGCAGATTCCATCGCTAAGCGGGTGTCTACCCAGCAAGAACAATTAATCTCCATACATTACCGAGACTGATTCCCAGTCATCAACTCGCGTATAACATCACGATGGAACGACTTCTAGCAACAGAGTGGACGAAAAATGCATGCAGGTAAATCATCCGTGGGAGAACGGGACACCAGGTTTTCTAATACGGGAGACCAAGTGTTCATTAACCGTCTATGCACAGGACACACGTGGATAACCCACAACCACCTAATGGACGTAGACATGTACCGGACGCACCACCATGCCCCTGTTGCCACCAAGTGGTATTTAGCGTGAAACAATTACTTATGGATTGTGACGCACTCGCAGCTGCCTGACGAGCCTTCTTGAGCCCTCCGTGCAACCTGCAATGCCTGCTCACAGAAACGGAACACCGAAAAAAAACAGATCGCTTTTGGTAAGCACACAGGCTTACATGACGCCGCAGAAAAATAACGAAGTTTGAATCATCTGAAATCCTGAACTCGCTGTCCTCCCTGCGTATTAATAATGAATTGCAACTAAGCTTCGTGCACGAAGCTACGCAGAATCAACGGATAGTCGTGCCCTACGGGGGAGCACTCTGTGACTGCACGTTGGAGCTCCGGTGGAGAACAGAGGAGGCTGCCACTATTCCTCTACGTTAAACCTACTCTGCATCTGTGTTGAACCTGCTCTGTATATATGATAAATTTACTTTGTACCTATGTTAAATTTACTCTGTATCTGCGTTAGGCCTACTTTGTATCTACGTTAGACATACTCTGTATCTGCGGTAAACCTACTCTATACATATGGTAAATTTACTCTGTATCTATATCAAATTTACTTTGTATCTGAGTTAGGCCTACTCTGTATCTGCGTTTGACCCACTCTGTATCTGCGGTAAACCTACTCTGTATATAAGTCGATTTTACTTTGTATCTATATTAAATTTACTTTGTATCGGCCTACTCTGTATCTGTGTTAGACCTACTCTGTATCTGCGGTAAACCTACTCTGTATATATGTTGACCTTGTTGAATTTACCTCTTCTGTATCTGCACTTGTTGTGATTCCGGTGGAAAACAGAAGCAACTACTACTACTACTCGAACTAGCCATCTCTATTGCATAAACAGATCGCTTCCCCACGTATGTCGCATTCTCAGACATTTTGAGTGTCCTCACAGAGCTTAAAACACTGCACTACAAACCTACAGTTTTACTTTAAATGCAGCACAATCTCTTCGTGATGTCCGCGACGGGTCAGGCAGTTTAATTCTGCTGAATCCGATCCCCGGACACGCGGGAATAAGAGGAAACGAACTTGCGGACTCGCTTGCTAAACTGGCATCTACTAAACAGAAACATTTTTTTGCAAAACATTACCGGGACAGGTTCCCTATCATAAACTCCCATATAACATCTCGATGGGATGAAATGTGGCAGCAGAGTGGACAAGAATGCTTTCAGTCAAACCCTCAGTTGGAGAATGGGAAACAAAGTTCACCAACAGAAAAACACTAGTGTTCATCAACCGCTTGTGCACGGGACACACGTGGATGACTCGCCGCCACGTGATGGATGTCGAAATAGAACCAAACGCGCCACCTTGCCCGGGTTGCCACCAAGTGGCTATCAGCGCGAAACACTTACTGATGGATTGCAACACACTCGCGGCAGTCCGACGAGCGTTCTTAAATCCCCCGTGCAACCCGCAAAGCCTACTCACTGACCCAACCTACCGTAAAAAGCTTATCGCTTTCGGAAACAACCGGACTATACGAAGCTGTCTAAACCCCAAACACTTGTGCAAGTGAGGCGGTCTCTCCACCCCATTACGCACAGGGATAACAATACATTTAAGAAGATACGCGTTGACTCTTTACTCTCTTGTACGCGGTAGTATGCGAATATGCCACAATTGAAATATGTACTTGGTTTCATCTTGACATGACTAATATTCTCACACGCGAGGCCGTGGGAACTTACCTGAATCAATGACGGTCGCGCCCTACGTGTGAAGCCCACTGCGTCACATCATTAACTTTTCCGCTGCGGTGTCTCTACAAATCTTTGAATCACTTACCTTACATTGATAACGATTTTTTCATTAAAAATTATCCTTTGAATGATCTTCGCAACAATGCACATTTGCAAATTCCCCGAAACTCGTCAACACAATCCCAACTTTTTTTAAATACATACCTGCAAAAACCTGGAATTTGATTAGCTCAGATAAAAGGACGGGTATAAGTATCGGTACCTTCTAACGTAAACTAAAATTATACCTGTTTAAACTTGTACGTGCAGAAATTCTTGAATTGTAATTTACTTCTGCTATGCAATTTACCGTGTCAACTATTCATGTTCCGTCAGTTTCATTTTATATATGTATTGATTATTTTATTTCCCTCTTAATATGCTCAAATTTCTAATTATCTTGTTCATGTAGAAATCCGTTCATTTATTGTACCCATCGATTTTGACTCACTGATTTTTTTTCCGTGTGCATATGTTAATATGACATGCTAACTATGCAGTTTGTTTCAAATTGGTGTCATCGTACGCCAAACAATGTGTGAGTAATCTAATAGACAACCTCATGTCGGACATTTTCTGCTCTCAAATTTTTTAAGTAAGTGTCGGTTGAAACAGTGAACAGTCATGATAAAGTAAACGTCGGTGATCGGACTTACCTTGCTAAGTTTTCTTAAAATTAATGGTCCAATGTAATGCTTTCATCTGTCTCGACCACAATATCTATTGGTTGGTCCTTACTCCTCAACCATAGTTATAAGTTAATATCTAATTCACCTAAGTATCAAATGTCGTCAGAACAGCTCACTCTGACTAAGACTTTGTACGTATCATCTATTATTTTGTCAACATGTCATTATACCTACATAAATTTTAAATCCCTTTAAATCCTTGAAAAAAATTCTTGAAAATCCATTAAATGGATGTGTGTAATAACCGACCAAATTGTGGGTAGAGATTTGATCTTCATTATATAAGGTCGTTGAAATAAGTATAACGAATGTTTTAAATTTTAGACTCGAGACCAGCTTGAAACGTCAATTCGCAGCTAACGGAATCCATCGATAAATGGCGTATCAACAATATGGAGTCACCGCGGATATATATTCGAATCCATAAGGTACAAAAATGATTTCGATTACGCTTTTATTTTCCATGCATTTTCGGTCTCTATTATGTAAGTTTGGCAGCTCTCGGGGATTCCGTGACTTCACAGCCTCAACGCCCTTAGGGTCATCTCGTGGTACAATTCCTTTTGTTTAGACCATACTATTTCTATGGACTGTGGTTCCATCGCTTTTTTTGCCTGCCTTCAGGGTCAACCGAGGAAGACCAGCTGACAAGGCTGCTGCATGAGACGGAAGGCACCAGCGGGGGTGGGGCTCCCTGTAGTATCGCTGTGGTGCTTGATGAGGGCGCTCGTCATGACATCATGGAGCAGCTGGTGAAGCATGTAAGGGATCGTAGTGATTTGTACGGTTTTTATTATGGATGCATTTCGTTCTTAGAGACTTGTAGAACGTTAGCCCAAATATTGACTTGTAAATATTTAAATACAACGCATACTCATGCATGGCTTACGGATATGAAGATACAAAGCTGTAATAATATACTGTAACTTTTCGTTCCTGTATGTAGGTACTATTTGAACGTCTATTGCCATCATATGATCCAAGGTGTTCAATTTTTTCAATAGTCCTCTCTTGGTATAATTCCACAAACTACCGTAGTTTTAAAGCTGCAATAATACCGAAGTTTTTAATCTAGTAAAAGGATGAACACCATAAAAAATACAATGCAAACTGAACGATATTTTGACATAACAATTGTTACAATTAGCTACAGCTAAATGTTTCAAATCTAATCTGCTTGCAGGAAGTAATCACTGCTGGAGGATTCTCTGCCTTCACTCTTCCCTGCCTTACTGCCCAAAACGTGTCATTGCCATTGAATGTTACTCTCACAAACCCATCTCCTGATGAGGCCGCCTCGGGAACCCCCAAAGGACCTGTTTCGTTCCACCGCGTATTGACTTCGCTCCAATCCTTGTTAAGAAGGGCGAGGTGCAGCACCATCGTCTACTTCAGTTCCGCTGCGGATGAGCTGAGGCAATTCTGTCTGGCAGTTGCTGCTGTGCCGCTCATCGGGGAGTGTGGCTGCTGATATGCTGAACGGCCTACTTGGTTGTTCTGTCTGGTAGCAGCTGCTGTGCCGCTCATCGGTGAGTGTGGCTGCTGATATGCTGAACAGCCTACTCGGTTGTTCTGTCTGGCAGCTGCTGCTGTGCCCCTCATCAGTGAGTGTGGCTGCTGATATGCTGAATTCGGTTGTTCTGTCTGGTAGCTGCTGCTGTGCCGCTCATCGGTGAGTGTGGCTACCTGAAATGCTGAACGGCCTACTCAGTTGTTCTGTCTGGCAGCTGCTGATGTGCCGTTCATCGGTGAATATGGCTGATGTTATACTGAACAGCCTGCTCGGTTGTTCTGTCTGGCAGCTGCTGCTGTGCCGCTCATCGGTGAGAGTGGCTGCTGTTATGCTGAACGGCCTACTCGTTTGTTCCGTCTGGCAGCTGCTGCTGTGCCGCTCATCGGTGAGTGTGGCTACCTGAAATGCTGAACGGCCTACTCGGTTGTTCTGTCTGGCAGCTGCTGCTGTGCCGCTCATCGGGGAGTGTGGCTGCTGATATGCTGAACGGCCTACTCGGTTGTTCTGTCTGGCTGCTGCTGCTGTGCCGCTCATCGGTGAGTGTGGCTGTTGATATACTAAACGGCCTATTCAGTTGTGTTGTCTGGCAGCTGCTGCTGTGCCGCTCATTGGGGAGTGTGGCTGCTGATATGCTGAACAGCCTACTCTGTTGTTCTGTCTGGTAGCTGCTGCTGTGCCGCTCATCGTTGAGTGTGACTGCTGATATGCTGAACAGCCTACTCGGTTGTTCTGACTGGCAGCTGGTGCTGTGCCGCTCATCGGTGAGTGTGGCTGCTGATATGCTGAACAGCCTACTCGGCCGTTTTGTCTGGCAGCTGCTGCTGTGCCGCTCATTGGTGAGTGTGGCTGCTGATATGCTGGACGGCCTACTCGGTCGTTCTGTCTGGTAGCTGCTGCTGTGTCGCTCATCGGTGAGTGTGGCTGCTGATATGCTGAACGGCCTACTCGGTTGTTCTGTCTGGCAGCTGCTGCTACGCCGCTCATCGGTGAGTGTGGCTGCTGATATGCTGAACGGCCTACTCGGTCGTTCAGTCTGGCAGCTGCTGCTGTGCCGCTTATCGGTGAGTGTGGCTGCTGATTTGCTGGACGGCCTACTCGGTCGTTCTGTCTGGCAGCTGCTGCTGTGTCGCTCATCGGTGAGTGTGGCTGCTGATATGCTGAACGGCCTACTCGTTTGTTCCGTCTGGCAGCTGCTGCTGTGCCGCTCATCGGTGAGTGTGGCTACCTGAAATGCTGAACGGCATACTTGGTTGTTCTGTCTGGCAGCTGCTGCTGTGCCGCTCATCGGTGAGTGTGGCTGCTGATATGCTGAACAGCCTACTCGGTTGTTCTGTCTGGCAGCTGCTGCTGTGCCCCTCATCAGTGAGTGTGGCTGCTGATATGCTGAATTCGGTTGTTCTGTCTGGTAGCTGCTGCTGTGCCGCTCATCGGTGAGTGTGGCTACCTGAAATGCTGAACGGCCTACTCAGTTGTTCTGTCTGGCAGCTGCTGATGTGCCGTTCATCGGTGAATATGGCTGATGTTATACTGAACAGCCTGCTCGGTTGTTCTGTCTGGCAGCTGCTGCTGTGCCGCTCATCGGTGAGAGTGGCTGCTGTTATGCTGAGCGGCCTACTCGTTTGTTCCGTCTGGCAGCTGCTGCTGTGCCGCTCATCGG
>SDVV010007024.1:0-18040 GCA_016164225.1 Gammarus roeselii
TATATATGTAGGTACATACACTGGTAAAGATTGGTAAAAAACTATCGAGCCAAGTGGAGAGGTTAGATATGAATAAAGCTTAAATCAATGAAGAAATACAGAACATAAGTATGAAAACGGGAAAAAAATTATGCTCGGTTAGATCCGGTTAGGATAGGTTATGATGGGTTAGGATGGGTTAGGTTTACGAACCCTCAACATTACCAACCTGTAGTGAAAAATTCTTGAATGGATATTGTGAATGCTCTAATAAGTCAGATATTCTGAATTGGAACGAAATCTCATAAGAAAGCCTGAATTAATTAATATTTTCCAACAATACAAACTGTAAACGGTTAACATATATTCATAAAAGATAGACTTGAGGTAATAAACAACTAGTAAAGACATGCGAGCAAATAACCTAATTGAGGTCTACATTAAACTAATGGAGTATTTTAACACGAACACTCTACACAAATTCGGTAGACTAGTTCCCCAAGAAAACTTGAAATAGGACCCAAATTCAGTGTCAAGAGGTAAAACCTACCAATATGTTAGACCATTACATCCAATTAAGCGTATTTTATACCAACATTCCATAAAATTAGGCGAATTTATACTTAATACAGATATATTCCTTTGATACCCAATCAAAATCATACAACAACAACAACAACTATAAAATAGATAAGTAAATTTCTCTACTCTAACCAACATTGGTCAACTATGATATACGGTGTATCCTACCATATCCCAGATGATAAATCCTACTCCAATATCCCACGTGATCTGATTCATGAAAGATCGTATACTAACATAACAGACATAACGAAAAAATATCTGACATTTAAAACAAACACTGAGTTCACGCAAAATAAAGTAATAATACTAAGGTTTCCGTTCAAATCTATAACAAATTCCTAGACCTAACTGCTTTTATGCCTCTTGTAGTACAAATCAAAGCCCTCTGTAACACAACACAAAATTCTACAATGCTTTATTAGGTCTCATCTCGGCAAGGTACCCCTGATATATAACAAATATAGAGGCGACAGCCAGTCTCGGTACATACCTCAGACATTCCATGCATCTGTTTAGTCCATCATCTCTGAACAGCTTCGAGCAAAAGTCACATCCTGGACATAACTAAGAATCTATACACAGGTACAGTTGTCAAAACTGGGCTTGACATGAGTCACAAAGAGTGTGGCCCCCAAAAAAATCTGGGGTTCTGTTCACTGATGACCTGAATAAATCACTACAAAGAACATCAGCTCATCGTACAACCTCTCTAACAAGCCCATAGAACTTAAGACCAACATCCACAAAACTTACAAGATCACATTGAACTTGGACGAACTCCAAATGACCACCAGAGAGTGTAAAAAAAGCTCTACACAAGGACCAAACCATCCAGTAAATCGTTTTCTAAAACGTTGAACTATACACTTGCTGGGGTTCAATGATGAAATTCTACAAAGATGCAATACGGATTTACACCTTTTAAGCATACATTCCTACGATGACCGTTCAAAATTATACAACAACAACTATAAAAATAGCCAAATAAGATTCTCTACTCTGCATTAACCAACATTAAAAATTGTAATACTTTTGGGTATCCATCATAGTACAACTGTCTACTTATACAAATAAACATAAACACAACGAGCGTTGGTCTAGGGGATTCCTCTAACCCCTCCAAAACATTGAAATATGTTCCTACACTAAATATACAATAAACTAACAACAAGACCAAGTTTGTAACAAATCGAATCTTCTACATCTATAATATCCACGGCAAACTTTGTACCAGGATGTAAAAAGATACACAGAGCCCTAAAAAGATACATCATCTAACTGAATTATAACTGAAATAATGTTCTACATTGCAGATACAAACGTAATATTCCTATGATTGTATAAAATACCCAATACCTTGCATTGAAGATTGAAACTCTACAGAAAACATACAAAACTGAATTAAATATACTAAAACAGTCAAGTTATAATAAAGTAACACGATCAATTCTCTACCATACCCAAAACATAAATTAAAAAACATTATGTATGAGAAAAAAACTGGTATGTAACCTTCCAAACAACTAACGTGAATAGGGTGCAAAGACATATGACTGATTTACATAACTGAAACATTTAGTAAATGATGTGGAGTACTTCTACACGAACACGCAATAGGATATACAAATCTAATGGAATTATTCTCCAACTCAGTCCAAAACAGGGTTGAATCAAATCTTCTTTAACTAAAGTAACCACGGCTTAATAGTGACAGAATGTCATATATGTACCAAAAAATGATGCAATAACCGACCAACTATGCCTGAAATATTATGCTACATGGAAGATGCAAACCTAAAATATCCTAAAAATTCCTATAACTGTATGAGAAAACTTATCAAAATTCCGAAAACAATACAAATTCCACATGTATCAACCGATCATTACTAAGTATACATAACACGATATAATAGCTTACAATAAATCCATATCGTTCAGCTACTCGCCCTATAGGGCATCCAACCGATACTCACTATACAAAAAATCGAGATAAGACTACCCGGATACTCTACATACGGTTGATAACGGTTCATTTGGTACATGCGGATACATGGTAACACCGATATATCAGGTTAAAAACTGAATAGTGCCTTATGGAGTAGACAGAATCTAGGATCAAAGCTGCTGCATCAACCCAAAATACAAACATCGACCCGAACTGCCAAACTAATAAACCATACTATTCCTGTAGATATTATATACATATGAAATAAATAGATGAAAAACACAAAACGTTGCCCCAAATCCACACATTAAGCGGGTACCAAGCATCCAACCGCAAAGAACCCATCAACCAACCACCGAATGAGTCAATTGTAACCCCCAACTAGATAAATATACAAACATATATGTACAGAGAAACTATATGGATTCATTAAACCAGACATTATTATTTAATGATATATGCACTCAAACATAGCAACCATGCCAAGGAAATGATGTAAAAAATTTAAATAATAGGTAGGAGCAATCCTACCTAATTTTCCAAAACGAGAGAATTATAACGAAATGCTTCTATTGATAAAGGCAATCCTATTCACACTGAACAAATAATTTGCATCTTGAAAACTATCCATAACGAGATCGTTCTCCTTTCGAAGGAATGTTTCAGTCACCTGTTTCTTATGTATATTTTTCCGCGTCCGACAGCTCACCGACAGATTAAACGAAAAATGGAGTTACTGCAGGAGTAATTAAAACAGATCGCAAGGGTACTGATAATACAATCGCGAAAAATTAGATTAAACTAATTGAATCTATGCCACGTGTAAACTGATCAACAGCGAACGACGTAGAAATGATACCAAGGTCGAAAATTCATCATGAAAGTGTCCGGAATTCAACATTTGTGCAAAAGGATATGTGTGGGGTTTTAACCTTTAATATTGCGTGTTAATCACTATGTTACTGTTAGATTTATTATCAATATAAATTATTTTATGAATGTATGTTATCATTGGCCCTAAACACTCAGAGGACTAGCATTGAAAATGCACATATGCAACATGACATGCAATGAATTGTAATACAGTATGCCTAGCATTGATATCCGAATACCAAATGTAACCTATACGTAAATATATACGTAAACAAACTATTTATATAACATATTAACATATATAACCTATAAACATATAACCTATTAAAATATAAATGCCTAATGAATAATCCGAAAGCTGTCCGTCCGTCCACCCCTTCCGCTGTCGACTCCGGTCAACCCCCTACCCGTCGCTGAAATGTTATGTGCAAACTCCCGTAGACCGAACGAAATCTGCTTGTGTGGACACTTACAAGTACTAACATATATACCTAATGATACGAAATCTTCTCGCTGGCCGTGGTGGATATGATGGTACAGCCTGTAAACCAATGGGTTGTCAAGAATATAAACCTTTATCAAATATAGATGGTACCGTCGAGTCTTTTTAGATACATACGCCGTTGAATAACCCGTAGGTTTTCTCGCGGGTTGGAAATATCTACCTCAGCATAGCCCGCATGTTTGCCTTGTGGGTAAGAAATAATCACCCTACAATATTCCGTACATTTGCCCCGAGGGTTGAAAATACGAGCCCCAAATTAGATTAGGCTCGATAAGAAAGGATCCGATAGTACACACGAAAAGTAATCACCAATCGTAGCCATCTGCACGCAACAAAACGTAACATGTCAGCACGCTGCCACTGCTCCATGGTATGCAACAAAGTGGGCACCGTTCGTTAACCGTTCATCCGTTAACCAAAAAATGAACTTGGATAACCGTTAATTAGCTGATTCTTCAGCCAATTTTTACGGGACTTATCGATAAGCCGTTAATAATCATTTTCATTATCCACATTTTGATTTAATAAGTCTAAAACCACCAAAAAACTCAACAAATAAGTGACAAAACGAATTAATCTGACTTTCTTGTTTTTTTAACTGCTTTAAACCCGAAAAACTGTAATTTTACTGCTGTAAGGGTAAAAAAGACTGAGTTTGTAGTTTTGACATTTAAAATACCTAAAAAATGGTATGACTCTATTGATTAAATGCTATTATATATGTTTATCCGTTCGAGAAATCGCTTGACGACCAGTTCGAGGTTCTCAGTATTACGAACAAATACGGATACAGACGTTAGGCCAAATCCCCCAGGAAGGGGGGTGGCCGACGGCAAGGTGCACCTCACTTTCCTCTCATTCACTTTTAGCCCTTTTACGCTAAACGGTCCAGCCGATAGACCCCGCCCGGGCATCGTTTACCTCTGCCGTGTCGCGATGCCCGGGCTCCCCTTACCCACGACCATTCCGTTTTTCAAAGAGATGCCACGGGCGGGAAAGCACATCAGGGCAGCGTCAAAAATCATCCGTTCACAATCATTCTCCCCTCACGCCTATTCAATGCACGTTCTCTCGTTAACTGCACACTCAAATCTCTCATTCTTAACGCCTGCTTCACATCATCCATCCACCCAAACTTCGGTCTACCTCCCAGCCTACGTCCACTTGCCTCTGCCTTCATTACCCTTTTCACCAGTCTTCCTTCAACCATCCTCACCATGCACCAGAACCATCTCAGAGCACGCGAATCAATTCTCTTCTCCAACTTCTTCACCATCCCCGTTCTGATTCGAACCACGTTGTTAGTGAACCTGTCTCTCAACGACACTCCAGCCATGCTCCTCAAACATTTCATCTCGAAAACATTCAACCTTCTTCTCTCCTCTGCTCACACCCCCAAGTCTTGACTCCATAAATAGCACAGTCGGGAAAACGACACCCTCATACAACCCTCTCTTTACTCACATCCCCAACGTTTGCAGCTCATTACACTCATCAGTGCACCCATCACTTTACATCCCTCCTTCTCTCGCGACATCACCTCAGTTTCCACTAGTTCAGTCTTATCTTTATGGAAGCCCAGTTACTCAAAACACTGAACTTCTTCCAACAAATCTCCATTTAGAAGGACACTTATTCTGCTCACATCAACAGTCCTTGAGCATCTCATACTTTACTTTTACCCCCATTCACTCGAAGCTTCCTCCTCTCACACACTCTACCAAACTCCGATACTGACCTACACAGCTTCTCCTCTGAATCCGCCACCGGTGCCTTATCATCCGCAAACAGTAACTGGCTTAACTGCCAAATCCGCTCATTCGTTTCCAACAGCTCCAAGCCACGACCCAATACACTCGCGTTTACCTCCCTGGCCACTCCATCCATGTAGAGATTGAACAGCCAGGGAGACATAACTTAGTCCTGTTTATGACCCGCGTTCAATGCAAACTAATCGCTCACCTCGCTCCCCACTTTGACACAAGTTCTACTGTCAACATAGAAACTCGGAACTGCTTTCAACTGAATTTCGCTCACTCCATACAAACGCAATACTCTCCACAGCGCTTTCCTGTCAACCCTGTCGTAGGCCTTTCCCAAATCCATGAAGGCTCAGAGCACATCCTTGCCCTTCGCAAGGTACTTCTCACAGACTTGTTTTACTGCAAAAAGCTGATCGGCACACTCTCTACCACTCCTAAAACCACACTGTTCCTCTTCATTTGCGCCATTCGTAGTCTCTAATCCTTCTGATCAGCATTCGCCCGTACAACTTACCGACAACATACAATAAACTGATACCACTTTTGCAGCATTCATGTTTAACTCCTTTGGTCTTGTACAGCGGAACAATTCAAGCACTGCGCTACTCAATCGGCACCACGCCCGCTACAAAACAGATTTTGTAGCCTCACCACCTGTTTGACTATCGTTGCTCCACCACTTTTCAGGCACTCGGTCGCAACGCCCGAGAACCTGAAAAATTAGAACAGGAGTAGCTAAAAACTTTTCATTTAAGTAGACTCTCAGTGTGATCATTGATGCTGCTCACAACAACTAATCTTCATTTCTCAGACCTGCATCAGCATCATCTGTCACTGCCCTCCAGAGTGACTTTTTGAAATAACGACCTCCACCACTAGTGTATTATCACGCAGTCTCTACTAGGCAGCTGAACCCCATACGTTCTAACTCATACAACCACACCAGCACAATCCTACAGTCACCACAACACCAGTGGAATCTCTCATGGCAGACGACAATGCGCACACCCATAGAAGAAATGACTTCAAACGAGGTAAAGATTAGCGCAATGTACATCACCAACAGTTGCTGGCATTGCAACAAAAGTACTGCAGGTAAATTTAAACATTTGCTTATATCTCGACCAAATACTGATGACGAACAGGTGAATAACACAGCGTCGCTGCCACAAATGCGTCTACGCATACTTGTCTCACCACCCTCCTGTTTCACACTCATGACCACTGCACCACTCATGACCACTGCACACTCATGACCACTCCACGCAAGCATCGCTGAGGCGGTGCGTCATAAAAAAAAAATCTGAAAGGAGAGAAAAAAAAAATTGAATGCAGCGCACAGTATGTAGAGGAACACCGTTACACCAGTATATGTGAATTTTTTAGGGGTTAATAAACTTGAGTGAACGGAAGTTGAACGTAACGGAAGACAATCCCAACGCTAACTTAAAAGTCACATTGTTAAAAAAATGATTTCATTAATTAACGGTTAGCGGATTAACGGTTCGATGCCCACCTTTGACAATTGTACCAGTTCACGTTTTTCTTTAGCACCTTACTTCATATATGACAGGGATTTAAAGTACGTATTTCATTGTTTTGCTCGAATTCTCGGGTAAATTCTGTCGCGACTAAGTTTATCAGGCATACATGATAATGCAGCAAGCTAGCAGTAAAGGTTAATTAATCCAAGACATAAACTAATATAGTGTGTACCTACGTTGTACAGTTTCAACAATGTACCGTAGCGAGCAAAAAATCGTTTATGGTTAGTCTGTAATCGGTAAAACAAATTCGACTTTCTCCACTTAGAATTTAACTTCTTATAGAAATTTATCGCACTACTATGTGTGGACAAAGCCTCTTAATGGGTAATATTAATCAAATTTCCGATGAGTTCACCTATAGAGTGGCAAATGGACATTGAAGATTTCACTTCGTTTTAAATCATAAACGAATTTTCGCTTGCTGCTGTACATCCTCAATCAACATATTATACTAAATACCTGTTGTATTATCTCTTTTTTTCTTGTTGGTACCGCCTGCATCGCCAAAAGGTAGGCTAGTGAGAGGGTTCAGACGATGCAACGCAATCGTTCGGGAACAGGTTTGGAGGATGAATGGGCGATGGTGAGGAACATACGGAAACAGGTCCGCCTGACGGTTTTTTCATGATTAGTTCAAATATTGATGTAACATATAAACCGGTTTATTTAAAGGTTTTGCAGATGCAAAGTAGCCATTCTGTAATATTCTAACCTGATGAATTCAGCAGTGTCAGAACAGGTAGTTGTCGATCTACATTTAATAAAAGAAGCTTGCACGCCAAACAGAAAATATGATCATCACCAAAACAATACAGCAAGAAACTGGTTATATTCTGAGTCGTTGAGAGTATAAAGGTACGAACCACTGACTCATTATAATGTGAAGATCCTAAACGCACACAGCGCTTGAACTGCTCGGAACTATTCCAATTATAGACCGAATAAACCCCAACATGGTCAAATTTGATCGAAAATTTCAGGGATTTGCCCCCTCCCCCCAGAGAAGCATCGGTTACACCTAATCTAATATTTGCAGAGCCAAGTTGGAGTGTAAGAAGATGTATGGCTATAAGTTTATCATATATTCTAAAGAATTAATCAACGTCACACACTTAATGTACTCACTCTGGAATCCGTTGATCGACAGGTGTGCATATTGGCTTAGGTTAATATATGCATATAACACACAAACCAATCTCATAATGCAGCAAACATAAAGAAATCAGTTGAACCTAATCTCAATATCCGTTGATGAGAGAAACATGTGAGATATAAAACAAATTATATTCAAGCTATCAAATGTTGAATCGTAATATCACTTTGTTTGTAAGTATTTTAAAACATTATTACATCGTGAGCAGATTTTATGCTTAAATAAATACATAGACGAGGGAGTATCTGCAGTTTACGCATATTTGTAAGACCACAATGACATATAATCGGAAACAGTGCTTCTGTTGTCATTTGAATTGCTGGGACGGGATCAAACAGGCTAAACTACTACAAGGTAGACCAATCAACTCTTTCACACCATTTGGAAAAAGTTTCGTATGGCGTTCCATGCCAGCACTGATCATGTTCACTAGTAGCTATAAGTGATACAAGGAGCAATATTTTGGGGGTCTCACGAGTACCCCCCCCTTAGGCAAAAAAGTTGGTTGCGCTCCTGGATATAGTGATACAAGGAGCAATTTTTTTTTTGATTCGGCTAATATAATTGTTATGAAGTATCTTATTTCTAAGTATGTCCGATTTCCCCGCAGTATATCTCGGACATTGTAGTTGTAGGTTAAGACAATTGCTCATGTGCTCAAGTTAATTACTGTAAACACAGAGAGAAACACCCGGGACAGGTGGGGAAGAGGGTAGGGGAAAAAGAAAGGGAGGGGGTCAGACGCATAGGGACGACAAGGAGCAATTTTTGATAGAGACCACCCGGAAGTTGAGAGTGGGTGGTCCGAATATATCTGTGACATTATTCTTGTAGGTTTATTTAGTTCTATTCTGGCTCATTGCTTTTGGGGTCTGTAGCCACATAGAGACAATTACTCAAGTGGGTCTCAATTTAGCTATGACAATTAGCAATTTTATCTACAGATGTGAGGTCGTTATAGTTTTTGAAAGAAAATGACGGTATATATTAAGACGGCTGATACATTTTAATAAGTTCCTTTTTATATCGTATTATATAGTTTCACAGGCCCTCCTGTTATTACAATGGTTTTTATATTGATCGCACATATATGTTATATCATTGGAATAGAATCTTTTATAACGCTTCGATTTCGTTTCAATGGTTTTTTGTCTCTATCACTGAGGTGTATACGTGGTATTTTATAGCAAAATTCGATATTTATTATGGAATCCCCTTGTATGGATATATTTTCAGATACATTTAGTGAAGCGCACATTCGTTCACGATTTTTTTCCAGATGAATTTTTTTGTTGATAATCAGACAAGATTTTTATTTATACGTAATTTATTTAAAGTTAGAAATACATCGCTTTACATATTTTTTCACGCTATCGACATTTTCTTTATGAAATCTTCATATTACGTCTGGGTTACAGTGATATACGTTCACGCATATTTGTTACGTATTACAGGTGGACAATCAAACATGGTTAATTTTATATTTACTTGATTTACATAAAAACATTTACATCATCTTTAGGGGTCTCTTGCACTACAATTCAATGCACTTTTTCAATGCCTATTTAGGTGGACATTGAGACAAGTTTATCATTTTAATTTATGTATATTATTTATATAAAAGCTTATAGGGATTTTAACAGTCTATGAACATTTACAGGATAAAATCTGTTGATGTGGATGTGCTTTCATCATTTCATGTAAAAGTATACTCGTAAGGTATTATTTTCTGACACAAGCACTGAACGATATGGATTTATTGTAAGTTATTAAGTTGTGTTATGTATACCTAGTAGTGATCGCTTGATTTACGTTGAATTTGTATTGTTTTCGGAATTTCCAATAGTTATTTCATACAGTTATAGAAAATTAGGATATTTTAGGCTAGCATCTTCCACACTATTTCAGGCATAATTGGTGGTTGTTGCATCATTGTGGTATTTTTTATATGTACATATGACATTCTGTTACGAATAAGCCATGGTTACTTTCACCCTTTGCGCTCCGTTATACTTACTCCAGCAATAACTCCTTCTTTTGTTTTCTTTGTTATCAGACAAAGAGAAATCGGTAAAATAAATAGATGACTGTTTTAATCCTTCAATACTAGTTTCAAGATGGAAATTTCTGGTAGGGTGCGGTTGAGAACGCCTCTAGGCAAAATTTTGGATGCGCTCATGGAAAGTTAGGTAAGTTTGCTCCTATCTGTTCTTTGCCTTTTCAGTAATTTCCGCGGCATGAACGCTTTGAACAACATTACAGGTTATATCTTGTTTATGTTGACGTGCTTTCATAATTTCACGCGAAAGTGTACTCGTATGGTAGTATTTCTGTTGTAATGATCAGCCTCCGCTAGCACATATATTTGGAAACATTGCTAACCGAACATTACCACCAAGAGCTGCGTCGTGTATCCCGAGAAACTGTAGGTCTTAGGCCTGTTAACCCTAGCTTAAGTTACACGAAGAAATCCCATACCTTGCATATTTTTTCAGTTCCCCTCCAAAAGCAGGTGGTCCCCCCATATGGATTACATGACGTGGGAGACGTTGCTGAGTGGAGGGCCATTGATGCATCCCGTAAAACGCGACGAGTCAGCATTGTATGGACTAGATCCAATAACAATGAGGGGCTGTGTTTCACACTGTTGAGCTTAGGGTTATCGTATATTGTAAACAGAAAGATGGGAGGAGCCTGTAAATTAGTTAACTGCCTAAGTTTATTTTGTATGCTAATAAGGCCAAGGCTTGAAGACACCATGCCTCTTTGGGGAGGGGCCCAAAAGGTGAGTGGTTCCCTTATTAGAGAGAGGATCATTTCATACACATAAGCAAGGCCCTCTCATATTTTTTCAGGGTGCAGTACTATGAAGTGTAGATCTCATATCATTCCAATATCGGAGCAATCGGGCGGAGGTGAGACTGACTAGAGCAGCGATTAGCACTCAGCATCTCATATTTAGATGCGTCTAATTTAGCCCTTCAGCGTTTATTTTGTGTGACAATTTTTGCTGTGTATACTGGTATACGTTCATACTTGAGGCGTGTAATGATTACTCAGTTCTTATGTCCCATGTTTTGTATCTCCCTACAAGGTGGGCGCTTACGCTCTACGCTTTATACTAACTACATTTCTTTTTGCTGTTCATTTACACTTTTGTTCCGTTGTGTCCGTCATATTACAATCTATGTTTAGTGCTATAGAGCGAGTTCAACTGTTGACATGTTATTTTGTTTCAATTCAAAATAATATTATAAAAACACTGTTTAATCATTTGTACCTTACAATTTTACCTGATTATAAGAAACCTAAATTGAAGTACGTAACACTGGTGGTTCAGCGGTGAGGGTTATTAAAGCAAACAAAAAGGAAATTAATCACTTCTTTAAAACAAATTAAAGTCATCACTCTTAAACAAAATGCTTTAGCCCCTTTTACACGCCCTTAATCGAGACACTCGACCAGTGCCACGCCCTCTCGTGACCACATGCTACCAAAAGAAAAAGGCAACACTGAGGGAAGAACGGGAGACCATCTCTGCGGGCACCAACCACCACCGCGGATGGTAGCGAAGGGTCGACCAAAGACACGTGCGATGCCTGCCCTAAGTCTGACAGCGCGTTCGGGCAACCGCGAATGCACAGGGACGACAGTCTGTCAATCCTGGCAGGCCGAAAGGACAGCTGCATCCGAGGACAAATTCCCTAGGCCAAGATGGACTGAAAATAAATCAAAGGCCACGACCAGCTGATTGACAAGGACAGATGAAAACAATCACGGCGGCCAAAACAATACAGCAGCCAGGAAAATGTGTCACTGGGAGGGTGCAACCTCGCACCCTACAGGGGTCTTCAGAAACAAATTTATACAAACTGTAAGTAACTAAGAGCAATAAAAAGTGAATCAAGAAGCCCATCAAATCAAGTGTGATATATCGCAGTAGGTCGTTCTCCCGTAAGAAGTGAAATTAGAGAGTTCGTAAAAATATAAGCAATTACAGTTCCTCACAAAATTTTTCAATATATCTGCTCTCGAATTCATCAGCAAATGAGTCCAAAATTAGTTTTGAAGTGAATTTCAGAAGGTGCGTGCGCGTAAATTATTCTACCTGTTGTTCCAGCAATATTCATCTGTATTGTATTCATGTAAATAATTCAAGACAAAATGGATCGCGGTGGCGGAAAACGAATCCTGAAATGCACATAAAAAATATTTACTGTACATAAATGAAAAAATGTCAGAAAAATGAAGTTGAAAAAAAAACATGGAAATATATCAAGGTAGCTAATAAAATAAATAGCTCGCAGTCACCGGTGTAGTATATAAGTTTTCGTTTTATAGTATATGAGCAATTTTTTGTGTTAATTGAACGTAGACAGCTGGTAATAAATATCTATATTTATTCGATCACTGGAAAAATTGCTCCTTGTCGTTACGAGGTATCATACATACAAGCCCATACGTGTGTCGATTGTTGAGAAAAATCATCTTGCTTAACTTGTATCTACTTTGGTTTGGATGGAGCAGGATGCCAGTGACATGGAGGTTCGCGTGTGAAGGTTTGATGTTGTTTAGCATGGCTTCATACCTTTTCCATGTCGATTTCGTCTGCGACAAGTCTTCAGCTCCGACTTGAATTATAATTCGCTTAGATGAATGTATCCTTTCTTTTGCAATTATGCCTTCGACCTCGTCAATTTTCAAATCAGCTTTGCCGAGTATTTTCAGTTTAATTTTCCCTTTTCACTGATTTGATTCGAAGGAGGTGACATTGTAATCACGAATCACAATACTTTCCTCTGTATTCTGAGAGTCCATTTTATCGGGCATTACATCGTGTATTGTGTCGAAAGTGGTGGGATTGTGGTCCAACGTGTGTTGCATTGTCACAGCGTGGCTGCCTCCTACTAACTACAGTTGTGTACACTGCCTCGCTCTCTTTGACTGAGTTTTCTGTCGGCTTAATACGATCGTTTGTCTCAGCGTCTAGAGCTTAAAGCTTCTGGGCAAATTCGGAGTCTAGGTGCACTTGGAGTTCTTTCACTTGATTTTGGGTGGCCTCGTCAGATCTTTAAATTTGTGAAATTGTTTCAGCACCTTTTTCAATTTCATTTCAACACCAAGCAATTGGGTATCCGTGTTGACCGTCTCTGTTATGAATGAGCCATTGGTGCCTACTGTTAGCGACCTACCCGCTCCCAGCTCTGTGTTGGCGACTCTCCCCGCTCCCAGCTCCGTGTTGACGACTCTTCCCGCTCCCAGCTCTGTGTTGACGACTCTACCCGCTCCCAGCTCTGTCTTGACGACTCAACCCGCTCCCAGCTCTGTGCTAGCGACTCTACCCGCTCCTAGCTCTGTGTTGGCGACTCTACCCGCTCCCAGCTGTGTGTTGGCGACTCAACCCGCTTCCAGCTCTGTTTTGGCGACTATACTCGCTCCCAGCTCTATGTTGGTGACTCTACATGCTCCCAGCTCTGTGCTGGCGACTCTACCCGCTCCCAGCTCTGTGTTAGCGACTCTACCCGCTCCCAGTTCTGTGTTGGCGACCTACCCGCTCCCAGTTCTGTGTTGGCGACCTACCCGCTCCCAGCTCTGTGTTGGCGACTCTACCCGCTCCCAGGTCTGTGTTGGCGACGATACTCGCTCCCAGCTCTGTGTTAGCGACACTTCCCACTCCCAGCACTATTTCGGCGACTCTACCCGCTCCCAGCTCTGTGTTGACGACTCTACCCGCTCTTAGCTCCGTGTTGGCGACTCAACCCGCTCCAAGCTCTGTGTTAGCGACTCTTACCCGCTCCCAGTTCTGTGTTGGCGACCGTCCCGCTCCCAGCTCTGTGTTGGCGACTCTACCCGCTCCCAGCTCTGTGTTGATGCCCTACCCGTTTCCAGCTCTGTGTTGGCGACTTACCCGCTCCCAGCTCTGGGTTGGCGACTCTACCCGCTACCCAGCTTTGTGTTGGTGACCTACCCGCTCCCAGCTCTGTGTTTGCGACTCGACCTGCTCCCAGCTGTGTGTTGGCAACCTACCCGCTCCCAGCTCTGTGTTGGCGACTCTACCCGCTCTCAGCTCTGTGTTGGCGACTCTACCTGCTCCGAGCTCTGAGTTGGCGACTCTACCTGCTCCCAACTCTGTGTTGGCCACCTATCCACTCCCAGCTCTGTGTTGGCGACTCTACCTGCTCTCAGCTCTGTGTTGACGACTCTACCCGCTCCCAGCTCTGTGTTGGCGACCTACCCGCTTTCAGCTCTGTGTTGGCGACCTACCCGCTCCAAGCTCTGTGTTAGCTACAAACCCGCTCCAAGCTCAGTACTGGCGACTCTTCCCGCTCCCAGCTCTGTATTAGTGACCTACCCGCTCCCAGCTTTGTGTTGGCAACCTACCCGCTCCCAGCTCTGTGTGGACGACCTACCCGCTCCCAGCTCCGTGCTGGTGACTCTACCCGCTCCCAGTTCTCTGTTGGCGACTCCACCTGCTCCCAGCTCGGTTTTGGCGACCCACCTGCTCTCAGCTCTGTGTTGGCGACTCTACCTGCTCCGAGCTCTGTGTTGGCGACTCTACCTGCTCATAGCTCTGTGTTGGCTACCTACCTTCTCCAAGCTCTGTGTTGGCGACTCTACCTGCGCCCAGCTCTGTGTTGACAACTCTACCCGATCCAAGCTCTGTTCTAGCGATTTACCCGCTCCCAGCTCTGTGTTAGTGACCTACCCGCTCTCAGCTTTGTGTTGGCAACCTACCCGCTCCCAGCTCTGAGTTAGTGACCTACCCGCTCCCAGCTTTGTGTTGGCAACCTACCCGCTCCCAGCTCCGTGTTGGTGACTCTACCCGCTCCAAGTTCTGTGTTGGCGACTCCACCTGCTCCCAGCTCTGTTTTGGCGACCTATCTACCCGCTCCCAGCTCTGCGTTGACGACTCTTCCCGCTCCCAACTCTGTGTTGGCGACTCTACCTGCTCACAGCTGTGTTTTAGCGACCTACCCGGTCCCAGCTCTGTATTGGCAACTCTACCTGCTCCCAGCTCTGTATTGACGAGCTTCCCGCTCCCTGCTCTCTGTTGGCGACCTTCCCGCTATCAGCTCTGTTTTGGCGTGTCTACCCGCTCCCAGTTCTGTGTTGGCGATTCTACCCGCTCTCAGCTCAGTGTTGGCGACCTACCCACTCTCAGCTCTGTGTTGGCGATCCTACCCGCTCCCAGCTCTGTGTTGCCGATTCTACCCGTTCTCAGCTCTGTGTTGGCGACTCTACATGCTCCCAGCTTTGTGTTGAGGACCTACCCACTCCCAGCTCTGTGTTGGCGATCCTACCCGCTTCCAGCTCTGTGTTGGCGACTCTTACCCGCTCATAGCTCTGTGTGGGCGACTCTACCCGCTCCCAGCTCTGTGTTGGTGACCCACCCACTCCCAGCTCTATGTTGGCGGCCTACCCACTCTCAGCTCTGTGTTGTCGACTCTAATCGCGTCCAGCTCTGTGTTGGCGACTCTACGTGAGGAGAATATATCCCACATGCCTAGCACGGAGAAGAAGTTAGTGTATATATGCATATGTATATATGTATGTACTTATGTATGTATATATATATATATGTGTATATGTATATTTATATATGTATATATTTCGTGAACCATCTTGTTTTCCGCGTGAGTGAGCGTTTCTTGGTTTGAGATTGGGAAGGAGTTTGCAGTGTCTACCGCCCTCTCCCCCCCCCTTCCCTCCCCTTTCTCAAACTGCCTGGAAGGTTCCACTACTTGCCTTTTGTATGAGGAATTTCCCCTGTCGTTTATAGAGCAATTCTTTAAAAACCAAGTAGCCCCTGTTGTGGGCGTAAGTCATCCTAATGTATACTTAACATTGAAATAGGTCATTTCTATGGTATGGTAATGGTTTTTATGGAAATGGTTTAGTTGTTTGTGGAATGAGAGTAAACCTTCTTGTGTGCGATGTCCGTATGTATGTGTGGTAAACCGGCGAGTGTGAAAGATGATCGCCCCTTGGGAAAGAGGGCTGAAGCCTCAGTGTTCATGTAACTATGCGCGAGTTCGTACGTGCCGTGTGCCCGTGGGCGCAAACACAAGAAGGATACCATCGGACGACAAGACTAGTTAACCTAGGTCTACTGTAGCTTAGAGAGTTTTACTAACCCTGCCAGTTTTAGAATGACGTAGTTTTTTAGATAACAATAGCCGATTAGTACTCCATGACCGTTGACGACAGTGTATTCAAGAAAGGGAGCCCACATGAAGTGGCCATCAATCGATGAAGTTAGAAAATTCCCGCCAAATCCAAGTAAGTTCCCATTGTATGAGTGAAAAGTAAAATATATGTTAACTGTTGAAATCCAAAGTTAAAATCCAGTGTCAATGCCCTTAAAAGTGTATTATAATAAAATTAAGTGTGTAAGGTGCTGTGGGAAAGGAAATAATTCCCACATAACGGTCCAATCGAACCGGAAGGGCGCCATTGTTTTTGAAAAGTGCAAGCGTCATATTGACGACGCCATCTTGGAAATGATGTGCTAATGAATCCAGTGTGAAATATAAAGCTATAGGCAGTGATATAAATATTTACATAGAAATGTGGGTAAAGTCATGGTATGTTATCAATTTTTATAAATTAAATGGTTTTGTATGTTTTTAATTAACAAGTTATCAATTTGCAACATATAATGGGAAGAGCCAGATTTCTACTGGCACATGGTAAATGTATTATAATTGGAACTAATGTTTGATATTTAAGTTTCCAAGGTTAGCCTTGGTTGACAAGTTTGAGTGCAACCCTGGTTATCATTGGGGATTACTTTGTCAAATGATGACGGCTCCAATTATCTAAATGGGTAATTATAAAAATGAAAGCTGCTCAAAATATTGTTAAACCTGATAGCAAATGGTGTCAATTTAGAGTTTTTGTTTTCTTCTTTGTTTCTATGCCTTGAAAAGTAGTGTGCTTTTCACTGACAGGTTCCAGAAGCATTTTAGGAATACACAATTTTAATTGATGAATAGTTAAATAAAGTATACATAGGTTGTGTCTACATGCTATCAGGAGATCGTATAGTGTTGGGAAGATATAATCATTTTCTTGATTGATTCTGTGCCTCGAGAATTTGTGACTTCTCTCATGACAGGCTGGGAAGCATTCCTGAAGGGTGGTATTTCAATCAACAAAAGGTTAATATGGTAGATCATTGGTGTCTGTAAGTCACCAAGGTCAAAATCAAGTGTCAATAGATTCATTTTTCTTCTTTGTTTCTATGCCTGCAAAAGTAGTGTGTTTTTCACTGATAGGCTTTGGAAACATTTGAGAAGGGTGGAATTTGTTGACTAGTTGGTCAAGTAGACTCCGTAACTGAACGGACAAGGTAAAAAATTTATTCTGTGACGGATAAATACCCAAGGATCTCAGGATGGCGTCACCCTTGGACGGTCTCATTCGCAGCAAAGGGGCATATAAGGGCTTCATCACATCACTGCTTCCAAAGTTGAAACAGTGTTGTGATGCAGACTCCTGAAAATTTAGACGCTCTTGCTATGAATGTGAGGCTAGCTGAAGGTCACATCCAAAAGGTAGTGGACCTGCAAGAGCAGATCCAAGAGATCCAAGTAAATGATGAAACAGTTACCGAAGATGCACTCAACAGTATGGCAGCGGACCATGTGAAAGAGTTAGACGAGGTAAGGTTGCTCATCACAAAATGCA
>SDVV010007025.1:0-11543 GCA_016164225.1 Gammarus roeselii
GTGGTACTCTGGGATATGATGTGGGACTAAGGACACACCGTGCGAGTGGTCTGTGGCGGGGTGTGGTACTCTGGGATATGATGTGGGACTAAAGACACACCGTGAGAGTGGTCTGTGGCGGGGTGTGGTACTCTGGGATATGATGTGGGACTAAAGACACCCCGTGCGAGTGGTCTGTGGCAGGGTGTGGTACTCTGGGATATGATGTGGGACTAAGGACACACCGTGCGAGTGGTCTGTGGCGGGGTGTGGTACTCTGGGATATGATGTGGGACTAAAGACACACCGTGAGAGTGGTCTGTGGCGGGGTGTGGTACTCTGGGATATGATGTGGGACTAAAGACACCCCGTGCGAGTGGTCTGTGGCAGGGTGTGGTACTCTGGGATATGATGTGGGACTAAGGACACACCGTGCGAGTGGTCTGTGGCGGGGTGTGGTACTCTGGGATATGATGTGGGACTAAAGACACACCGTGCGAGTGGTCTGTGGCGGGGTGTGGTACTCTGGGATATGATGTGGGACTAAAGACACCGTGCGAGTGGTCTGTGGCGGGGTGTGGTACTCTGGGATATGATGTGGGACTAAAGACACACCGTGCGAGTGGTCTGTGGCGGGGTGTGGTACTCTGGGATATGATGTGGTACTGGGACACACCGTGCGAGTGGTCTGTGGCGGGGTGTGGTTCTGTGGCGACTATATTAAGGCATATATTATAACAGTGACATGAAAAAAGATTACCACAGGGTTTTCATAAACAATTGGCTTTGTTTTCCTCATAGCCAAGCGCTTCATGCAACCCGAGTATATTTCATGTGACCCAGAAACTCTAAAAAGTATTGGTGTAGTTAAAGAGACGTCGTTCTCTGTGCAGGCATTTTATTCTCAAATGAGAAGCACTAGAACCATTAGCAAGGCATTTTCCTTAGACGAGAAGCTTTAATCAACTGAGTTAACTTCTTGAATGTGTTGCATTGTTAAGCAGCAAAACTTTCCCTTATGGAGACGAAGAGCTTGCCATCAAGTTTTACGAGTTAACTTGTGTGCATGGGCACTCTTTTCTGGAGACAAGGGGCGTGGCATCAAGATGGAAGAGTTAACTTGCTGCATTGGCACTCTTTCTTCTTCTGGAGACCAGGAGCTTGCCATCAAGTTTCAAGAGGTAACTTGCTGCATGAGCACTCTTTCTTTTCTGGAGACAAGAAGCTTGCCATCAAAATGGAAGAGTTAACTTGCTGGATGGGCACTCTTTCTTCTGGAGACCAGGAGCTTGCCACCAAGATGGAAGAGTTAACCTGCTGCATGGGCACTCTTTTTTTTCTTCTGGTGACCAGGAGTAGTAGTAGTAGTAGTAGTAGTAGTAGTAGTAGTAGTAGTAGTAGTAGTAGTAGTAGTAGTAGTCGTAGTTTTTTCTGTTTTCCACCGGAGCTCCAACGTGTAGTCACTGAGTGCTCCCCCGTAGGGCACAATGGTCTGTTGATTCTGCACAGCTTCGTGCACGAAGTTAGGTTAAAGTTCACAATTAATACGCAGGGAGAATAGAGAGTTCAGGATCAGAGATGATTCAAACTTAGTTACTTTTATACGGCTTCATATTGTCCGGTGTGTTTTCCGAAAGCGATCAGTTTTTTCCGGTGTTCCGTTTCTGTGAGCAGGCGTTGCGGGTTGCACGGGAGGCTCAAGAAGGCTTGTCGAGCTGCTGCGAGTGCATCACAATCCATAAGTAAGTGTTTCACGCTGATTACCACTTGGTGGCAACAGGGGCATGGTGGTGCATTCAGTCTCATGTTTAAGTCCATTAGGTACTGTGGGTTATCCACGTGTGTCTTGTGCATAGACGGTTAATGAACACTTGGTCTCCCCCATTAGAAAACCTGGCGTCCAACTCTCCCACGGATGGTTTAACTGAAAGCATTTTTTGTCCACTCTGTTGCCAAGAGTCGTTCCATCGTGATGTTAAACCAGAGTTGATGGCTGGGAACCAGTCTCGGTAATGTATGGAGATGTATTGTTCTTGCTGGGTAGACACTCGTTTAGCGAGGGAATCTGCGCGCTCGTTCCCTCTTATTTCCACGTGTCCATGGATCCAGCAGAACTCTACCGCTTGGCCCGTCTTGGACATCGCGAATAGGTCGTGTTGCATTTTTCTATGATCAGGGTGATCAAAGTGCAGAGTTTCAGCTGGGTGAGAACACTCAGACTGTCTGAAAATATAACATATTTGGGGGGGCGGTCACTTTCTGTAATGGAGATGGCCAATTCGAGTGCGTGCAGCTTTGCAGAAAAGACAGAGGCCTTTTGGGGTAGGGTGGCCGAACGCGAGGTACCTTCGCCTACGGCGGCAGCTCCCACTCCGTCCGATGTTTTGGAACCGTCAGTGTATACATGGAACGCATCGGTTGTGATACGCAGGGCCTTATTTGCAATGATGGAGAGAGGTTCAAGGGTGGTTTTGACTGCTGAACCGTAAACAATTGCTCCATAGTCAATGCGCGAGCGTATTATTGTTCTGAATAACGTCATGCCGGTGTCCGTATCGGCTCCGAATTCCGAGGATGTTACAAAGAGAATAAGTCCGGTTGCCTTTTCGTAGCGAGTCTCCAGGGCTGCAATATGAGGTCGCCATGTGAGTTTAGGGCCCCACACAAGATCGAGGAATTTTATGGATTCCTCGTATACTAGCGGAGTGTTGTTCAGCGTTAGGGCTGGTTTTAGGTGCAAGCCGGGCACAAGAGTAAAGTGCATGCTTTTCGTTCTGGAGGGCGCGAATCGGAATCCGTTTAAGGAGGCCCAGTTCCCGACTAGGTTTAGACATTTCTGGAGTTTCTGTTGAATTGTTAAGAGGCTAGGGTGCCTGTAGTTTATTTGTAAGTCGTCCACGTATAGTGATGAAAGCAATCTTCCGTCGTGCGGGAGAATATCTGCTATCTGGTCGATTTTGTGTATAAAAAGAGTGAGACTGAGGACGCTTCCTTGGGGGACGCCCATTTCTTGCGGATAGGATGGTGACAAGGTGTCGCCGACCTTAACCCTGAAGGTGCGGTTTTTCAAGAATTGGTGGATGTAACGTGGTATGTAGCCTCTCAGTCTTTTGCGGTGGAGATCCTTCATGATGCCATATTTCCAGATAGTATCGTATGCTTTTTCCACGTCGAAAAATATGGAAACCACGTGTTCCACTCGGACAAATGCCTGTCTAATGTCAGATTCCAGTCTTACAAGGTGGTCCGTTGTAGAGTGGCGCTTGCGGCCGCCACACTGGATTCTGTTCAGGCCTGCATGCATATCAAGGTAGTCGACAAGGCGCGTGTTTACCATTCTTTTCATGGTCTTGCAGAGGACGCTGGTACGAGCGATGGAGCGATAGTTATGTGGGTCATCGTGGAATTTTCCGGGTTTGAGTTTTGGGATAATTACAGATTCCCGCCATTGATCGGGAAAAAATGAGTTTGAATACAGAGTGTTGAACCCTTTTAATAAGTGCTTACGGGCGCCATCTGGGAGATTCTTGATCATGTTGATGTGTACCCGGTCTGGCCCAGATGAAGTTTTACGTGTATGGGCTATGGCGCACTGTAGTTCGTGGAGGGAGAAAGGTTTGTTGTAGGCCTTTTCGTTTCTAAAAGTGAAGTCAAGATGTTCACTTTTTCGCAAATCCATTTCCCGTTGGAAAGCAGCCGTGAAGTTTGTATACTGCGAAATCTGTCTAGAAGTCTGAGCTAGATTATTTGCGATTTCCGCGTGGGAAGAATAAGTTCTGCCTTCGTTTGAAAGGATGTTAATAGGTCGATCGGGTTTTTCTGGATACGTCGGATTTTTTTCCACACATGGGAGAGGGGGGTGTTTCAATTAATAGTGTTGACTGACTGAGCCCAGCTTTCACGTTCCTTCTCCACTCGAAGTTTTCGGTATACAGCAGATGCCCTTTTCCACGCTACTCGGTTTCTGGGGGACCGTGCTCGTCGGTAGGCATGGTATAGCCTTTCACGCTTTATCTCTTGCTTCTTGCACCTTTCGGTACCACCATGGTTTCGGAGAGAAGGTTGAAGGGGCATATTGGGGAATACTTGCCTCGGCTGCAGCTTGAAACTTTTCGTATAGATGGGCGACGAGGTCGTGTTCCGAAATGCTTTTTGGGGATACCATCCATATCACTCCACGCGATGTGTGCTGAGTATTCCACCCAGCTGGCTTTCTGGTAGTTGAATCGAAGTTCTTGAGGGGCAGGGTTTCTTGGCTAATTAGTAATAAGCGATATAATGACTGGGTTATGGTCGCTGTCGTGTGTTGAAGGCAAAACTCCCTAAACGAGTTAGGGTGGCAGAGTGGGAGAGCTTATCGATAAATCAATATCAGTTTCACTTTCGGGGGTGATTCGGGTGGGTTGTCCGTCGTTGAGAAGGACCAGATTGTGAGTGTTTATGGTGTTAGCCATTATCGCTTCCCTGGGGTCTGTTCTCATGCATTCCCATGTTTCATGGTAGCTGTTGAAGTCTCCAAGGAGAGTAAAGTATTAGCGAGGGCAGTTGGTTTAGCAATTCGGTCATTAGTGTTTCCGAGAGGTCATGGCTTTGTGACGAGTAGATGGATACCACTGTTATTGGCCTTGAGACGCATATCTTTGTAGCGATAGCTTGGAGTTCTGTCCTCAGGGGAAGGGAGAGGTGAGGTACGCTTTGGTGGATCATAAGTGCCACACAGCCGTGAGCTGTCACGTTGGTGTGGCCTTCGCGGCGGTGTATGATATATTGGGGGATTCTGAAGGTGGCGGTCTCTCGGAGTTTGGTCTCTTGGAGGCCTATCACCAAAGGTTTATGGCTGGCGATTAAGGATAGTATTTCATCTTTCTTGTTTCCGAGTACCTGGCAGGTCAACTGAAGTATTTTGGTGTTTATTTTGAAGGATGTTTACACTCAGACCTTGATGATTTAGAGTGGTGGCGTGATTTGCTGGAGCTTTTGTGGGGGTACGCGTTTTTGAGTTTGCTCGTGGTTCCGGTTCAGAGTGTTCACGTGAGTGTCCGCCATCGGTGGAAGGTGGTCTGCTGTGATTGCTACGGTCGCGGCGGCGAGTGCTCTTGTGGGAGGATGAGGGTTTGTGCTCTTTGTCTTTGCTTCGTGAGCGAGTGTTCTCTTCTTTTGCGTTAGCCTTTTTGATTTGCGTGGGTGGTTGTGTGGAGTGCGAGTTATTTGGGCCAGGTAAGATGACTGGTTGTTGAGTTTTTGCGTATGAGTTTTTCGAGATAAGGGCCGTCGTCGAGGCCGTGATCGCTATTGCTGGTGGCGTGTTCGTGAGTCGGGTTTGTTAACGGGGGCTCGTGTCCCTCACAGTGGTTTTTCACGAATGGAGCCGCATTTGAGACAGGTGGAGGTAGTTCTAGATTCTTGTCCTGGCGGGGCGTTATTTGAGAGTTATTACTGATATTTTTGCTCAGTGGCGCCTGGCCATCGGAGCCTTTTTCATCTCTTTGCCTTTTCGTCTTTATATTAGCGAGCCTTGCTGCGTGGTCAACTGCGGGGGATGAATCCATCTCGGCGTCCCCCTGGGCACCGCATGAAGTATTTCTAGGACTGTGCATCTTTGGTGCAGGGGCGGTTGCTGGGCTGAGTGAGGGAGCACTGCAGCCAGGAAGGAGTGCTGGAGTCTTGTTACGATGTTGTCCTGACGATGTATGGATGTCGACAGGGGAGTTGGTTGAATTGACGATTTGATTGCTTTAGCATAATTGAGGCCGTATGGGTAATTGTTTAACCAAATTTGGATGGCTTGTTTCCGTGTAACTCTGCGTTCGTTTCGTGTGGTTGTTATTTCTTTTTGGTCCATGTGTACTGGGCAGTCGTGGTCGCCTGCCTCATGGTAGAATGAACAGTGGTAGCAATTAGGGTGGCTGTCTGTGCAATCTTTTCTGTCGTGCTCGCCGGCGCATTTCCTACAACGTTGGGGTGTATGCGGCTGGCAGTATGCAATGACGTGGCCGTATTCAAGACATTTTTTGAACATTGGGGGCCACGTTGCAACTGGGTAGGTTTTGGTTCTTCCTTGTTCACCCGGGATTACTATGAATTCCGGTGAGTCGTATCCTGGGAAGGTAATTTGGTATGCGGTAGAACTTGCGTTATGTGATTTTATCCATGTTGCTTGACGGACTTCGGTAACTCCGTAATCCTCAGCCAGACCTTCATCAAAAGCACTGAAGTCGGTTGTAGGTGTGTAACGGAAGGTGTATATCATTCGTTTGGTATCGTTGAAGGGCGGATGTGTGGGTAATCTTTTGTATAGCGTTACTTTGTTCACGCTCTTCGACGTAGGCCAGATATTTCTTTCCCTGTCGCTGGATTTCTATCGGTTTTCCTCCAAGTTGTTTGGTGAGTGACTTCATCATTATAAAAGGATTATTTGAGAAGGCAACTTTGCTTGCACCACTTTCTTTGAACGTTATGAGAAAGTGGGTGGAGAATGAATGCCCGTCTTTTTTCCTGGGTAGGAGGGTCATTCTGGGAAGAGCGCATCGAGACTACAGCCTTTCGTCGCCCGACCTCGTGATCCATCTGGTATAGGAAGATCGCTCTCTCAGTCTTCTCCTCAGAGCAATCTTCATGTCCGGAAGGGTGTCCGTTTACTTTGCAGTAAAAACAGAGCGGTTCTTCTCGGGCACGACTGGGGAATCTTCCCGTTTGTCATGGTCGTCATGGGAGCAGTATGAGCACCTTTGCTTATCATTACAATTTCCTCTCGTGTGTACGTATTTCTGGCATTTATAACATCACATCGGACGTCTCTGAAATGGTGTAACCTTGGTTTTGGTGGCGCAGAAAGAATTGTTTAGATATCTAGGTGGAGTAGGGCAGTTGAATTTTAGTATTAGGGCTGTGGCAGTCTCTCTCGTTGGTGTGATCTTCGGTGCGGTTTTTGCTTCGACAACGCAGTCTTCGTTTTGAACAAGTTCAGTGATGTACTTCTCGAATTCCTCCTTTGCAATATCTTCAACGTAGATCAAACCCGAACTTGTAGAGAAAGTCGTGTGTGGCACTATTATGCATGACTTTTTACAGAGTCTAATTTTGGAGAGCATCGTGTCACTTTTAAGTTTTGTGTCTACTCTGATGGCAAAACTTTCGTAGCCGCTGGTGGCGACACTCAAGACTGGGCAGCCAGTGAAAGAGCCCAGCTCTTTTCGTAGAATGTATGGACAAATATCCGGTCTATCGTTGGCGTCAAACGTGATCTTCAGGTATTCGGGAAAAAAAGACTATTGTTGAATAAGTTGTGTTTATTGAATAGCGTGTATTGCTTTCTTCTTGCAGCCCTTGGAGCTCGGTTGGGTTTTCGTGGGGTAAAGAGTTGTCGAAGTTGTCGTCGGACGTAGAGGTCGAGGTACTTGCGTAATTTGCGTTTTTTTTTTCGTTAGTTGGTTCTTTACTAGTTCGTGGATATGGAGAAAAATGACCTTGACGTGACCCTCGAGCCTCGTTAGACGATCATCACTTGTGCTAAGTTCTGCGGCGAAAACTTGCTTCCTGCTCTGAGAGACCGGTCGCTTGGCTTAGTAGATTCCTGATTTCCTGGATGTTCCTGGTTAACTCGTCGATGTGGCTGTCTCTCCGGTCGTCTTCGGCTGAGGTGGCGCTGGTCATCTTAAAGAGGCTGACGTTCTTGGCCGTTGGAACCTTGGTCTTCGTCACACTGGAGGGGGTGCTGGTCCCTCCCGGGTGGGGCTTCCTCCTTCCCCATTAGACCCTTGGTTCACTTCAGGGGTCAGATGGCTCACTCTTAAAGGCCTCTTGACGGGCTTTAGCGCTTCTAACGTTAACGTTAATCGAACACTTTGCAAGCAAAGCAAACGTGCGGTTTAAGGTCCCAGCACAAACTAGGGACCAGCCTGTACTATGAATGGGGTTCTCAGTTAGTAATCGGTACGGGAACAAATTTGATTTCCGAGACCAAGAGCTTGCCATCAAGATTTAGAGTCAACTTGCTGCATGGGCACTCTTTCTTTTCTAGAGACAAGGAGCTTGCCATGAAGATGCAAGAGTTAACTTGCTGCATGGGCACTCTTTCTTTTCTGGAGACAAGGAGCTTGCCATGAAGATGCAAGAGTTAACTTGCTGCATAGGCCCTCTACAAAATTTACAAGAACTAAAAAAACATTCGACAGTTTAAATTCAAGGATATTTTTTGATGATGTTAAACAACGTAAATTAAAGTGTCAATAAAAAAATACTTGTTACAAAAAACATGTCATTTTTAAACGGTGAAATGAAAACATTCCTCGTTATTCGTTCATGGCGTTCGATTCATAATCCGTTAACTTCCATGATATTTTCAAAGCACTATAGAACTAAAAAATTCAGTGCGCAGCCGAAATCGAACCTGCGACCTAATGCATTCCAAAGTAACAACGCCCCTGCGCAACAGAAGGATATTAGGACATCAGATTTGCTGCAAAACAAAAGGAACAATTATAACACATAACAAATTACAAGTGAAAATTTCGTATGAATCCTGAAACTTTAATACGGCAATATTAACTGCGAGTGGGTTGCTGTGGCGCGCATATAACAACAACGTCCATGGGGTCACATAACTTTCTTTGATGGGGGTTGCCGACGCAGCGCAGGAGGGCATCACGCACAGCAAGACCGAAGCAACGTACGTAAGAAGGGACTTTCACAGCTTACAAGCAAAGGGGCGTGACGTTGTGTACACAGTTGCGGGGTTAACGTGAGTTTCGTCATACTGGCATTGGCACGAATATTATATGCTGGCGTTGGCGTGAGTTTCATAATGCCGGTGTTGGCGTGAGTTTCGTCATGCTGGCGTTGAGTGAGTTTCGTCATGCTGGCGTTGGCGTGAGTTTTGTCATGCTGGTGTTGGCGCGAGTTTCGTCATGCTGGCGTTGGCGTGAGTTTCGTCATGCTGGCGTTGGCGTGAGTTTCGTCATGCTGGCGTTGACGTGAGTTTCGTCATGCTGGCGTTGGCGTGAGTTTCGTCATGCTGGCGTTGACGTGTGTTTCGTCATGCTGGCGTTGGCGCAAATTTTGTCATGTTGGCGTTGGCGTAAGTTTCGTCATGCTGGCGTTGGCGTGAGTTTCGTCATGCTGGCGCAGGGGTGAGTTTCGTCATGCTGACGTTGACGTGAGTTTATAATGCTGGTGTTTGCGTGAGTTTCGTCATGCTGGCGTTGGCGTGAGTTTCGTCATGCTGGCGTTGGCGTGAGTTTCATAAAGCTGGTGTTTACGTGAATTCCGTCATGTTGGCGTAAGTTTCATAATGCTGGTGTTGGCGCGAGTTTTACTATGCTGGCGTCAACGTGAGTTTCGTCATGCTTAGCCGTCCGTAATGCGGCGCAAGGGTTCAGAAGTCCTCCTCCCAATGACGCGAATAGGGGTGAAGCTTTAGATCACGAAGGACGAAGAGATCACGTGCATGAAATCATTGCATTATCAAAATCTCCTACAAACCAATGTCGGGAGTCTACTAAGAATAAAATGTCATTGGGAAAAAAACAGACGACGTCCAAATATTTAATACTGAAGTTTAACTTGTATGTATAGACATGGTATGTATAGACACGGTATGTATAGGCATGGTATGTACAGACATGGTATGTATAGACATAGTCATTTCCCCCTAATTACGAGGGTGGCTAAGTTAGGCTGGCAGGAAGGGGAGAGGCGCCCAATCTCCTCGCCACAAAACCACCGCGTTCATACCGAGGCTCGAACTCGCGACGTGCAGCACCAGAGGCTGGCACTGCAGTCGGATATGCTAACCACTCGGCCCCAGCGGCCAAGTTTACCTTAAATAAACTAAAATACAGGTCACTAAGATGTCTTTGATTTATACAAACATGTTGAGCCGGAGAGATGAAAGGGATCAGTTATAACGCCTAACATCCTCTGCCGTCGTAGTAAGAGCGAAACGTTGCACCTCAATGGAAAAGGCATAAGTCGAGTGGAGTAGTGTAGTCACTCTTCAAGTCCTGAAGTGTTAGGGCATAAGTTGAGTGGAGAAGGAAGTCTGAAGTGTAAAGGCATTAGTCGAGTGGAGCAGTGTAGTTCCTCTTCAAGTCCTGAAGTGCAAAGGCACTAGTCGAGTGGAGCAGTGTAGTCACTCTTCAAGTCCTGAAGTGTAAAGGCACTAGTCGAGTGGAGCAGTGAAGTTCCTCTTCAAGTCCTGAAGTGTAAAGGCATTAGTTAAGTGGAGCAGTGTAGCCCCTCTTCAGGTCCTGAAGTGTAAAGGCACTAGTCGAGTGGAGCAGTGTAGTCACTCTTCAGGTCCTGAAGTGTAAAGGCATTAGTTAAGTGGAGCAGTGTAGTCCCACTTCAGGCCCTGAAGTGTAAAGGCATTAGTCGAGTGGAGCAGTGTAGTCACTCTTAAAGCCTTGTAGTGTAAAGGCATTAGTTAAGTGGAGCAGTGTAATCCCTCTTCAGGTCCTGAAGTGTAAAGGCATTAGTCGAGTGGAGCAGTGTAGTCCCTCTTCAGGTCCTGAAGTGTAAAGGCATTAGTTAAGTGGAGCAGTGTAGTCCCTCTTCAGGTCCTGAAGTGTGAAGGCATTAGTCGAATGGAGCAGTGTAGTCACATTTCAAGCCCTGAAGTGTAATGCAGAGTAAAAGGAATAACAGTACGTTGGGAAGGGGGGGGGGGCGGTCAGCCAGGCACAGAACGCTCAAAAACGCTCTTACTAATACACATGTCCCTACACGAAAAGCTTTCTCTAATAAACACGCCCCCAATTCACAAAGGGCTCTCTCTAATGAACACGCAACCAATACACGAAGGGCTCTCTCTATTAAGCCCGCCCCCAGTACACGAAGGGCTCTCTCTATTAAGCCCGCGCCCAGTACACGAAAACTCTCTCTATTAAGCCCGCCCCCAGTACACGAAGGGCTCTCTCTATTAAGCCCGCCCCCAGTACACGACGGGCTCTATTAAGCCCGCCCCCAGTGCAAGAAGGGCTCTCTCTATTAAGCCCGCCCCCAGTACACGAAGGGCTCTCTATATTAAACCCGCCCACACATTGCCTTTATTTTATCAATGGGATATCCTCCCACTGTCACATTATTAACTTTTCCCCTGCAGTGTTTGTTTACAAAGTTTTGAATCAATTAACTTGCATTGACAACTATTTTTCCTCAGCAATAACCCTTCATAAAGTCTTAGTAACAATACAGAAGCGCAAATTCGTCGTAACTCGATACAATCTCAACTATTTCCATAATACAGAGCTGCTAGAAGCACGATTGCTGCAGAGTAGCAGTATAGGTATCTGCTACTATGCAGCAGATTGCTACGAGTAGCAGTATAGGTATCTGCTACTATGCAGCAGATTGCTACGAGTAGCAGTATAGGTATCTGCTTCTATGCAGCAGATTGCTACGAGTAGCAGAATAGGTATCTGCTACTATGCAGCAGATTGCTACGAGTAGCAGTATAGGTATCTGCTTCTATGCAGCAGATTGCTACGAGTAGCAGTATAGGTATCTGCTACTATGCAGCAGATTGCTACGAGTAGCAGTATAGGTATCTGCTTCTATGCAGCAGA
>SDVV010007026.1:0-18035 GCA_016164225.1 Gammarus roeselii
TCATATTAACATTCATTTGCTTGGTTATCAAATGATCTTTCCTAAATTTTGAGCGGCAACAAGGCTTGCTGGATTGGATAACCCTAATTTTTCCAAGGTTGAACAGAGTTACCCCAAGGTTGCACCCTCGTCGTGTCGCCACGTCAAGCTTGCGAGTGAACTCGGTATTGCAACATCAGTTTGGCGGTGGCTCATGCTTGCTGTTGCTGTCTCTGTTATTTTGTTCCTTTAACAGCCGAACAGTATTTAACAAAATGATTTGCCCCTATTCGATCGCCAACAACAAATTAATGTTTGCAAGGGTAAAAGGCCCGGTAATATGTCAGGACATCAGGACGAGGCCCAGAACACATACTTTCCTTACGCAAGGTACTTCTCACAGACCTGTCTCACTGCAAAAACCTGATCGACCACCCTCTACCACTTCTGAAGCCACACAATTAACTAGTGCATGTATCTTCAGTGGGATGAATATCTTGAGGAAGTGACTACCAGTATCCCTGCTCTGAGATGATATGTATTAATGTACTATAGACGTGATATGGATGCGATAATATATTACAGACGTACTATACACGAGAGAATATGTACTATATACGTACCATAGACGAAAGAATATGTACTACAGACGCCATATCTGTACTCTGGACTTACTTTAGACGATAAAAGTTAAGTCTTTCGTGTTCTGATTCCGATATTCCTGCATGCATATAAATATAAATGTGGCTGCTTCCTCTAGACCTACACACGCCCAATGTCTGACTTATGAAGTAAATACACCCAGGATGGAACAGCTGTATGTGTATGCATACATAAATATGTGATGGGATCACGACTTCAAAAGCCAGACATTTATTCCACCGATGAATTTGTTGAGAAGAAATAACGTCATGGAATGTATTTTTTATTTCCGATTCATTTAAGAAAATGCGTTTGCCATCGAAATATTATGTTAAATGAATTTGCAATTCATTTTGTAACTGATGACATCATGTTTGTCATTGAATACTGAAAATTCAGACTATAATGTATAATTCTTATGAAGCTTTTACTAATAATTTTTCATAACTTTAATCTATTTTCGTCTGAAACCTTGTTTTATAACTATTAGTTTCAACGAACAACGGTAAAATATTCAGTGAAATATTTGTGTAGTATCTATTTTCAGCACCATGCGTCTTAGTTACTTGAGTTCTTTCATGATTGAAGGGAAATATGGAGTCGCGAATGAAAATTAACGGAGCTACAAACGAAACCTTTACAACTACGAAATGGGCTTAAAGTGATATACATATATTGCAGTATTATAATACTCCAACAGCATCGTTTAATTTGTTCGAGATATTATTTTCTCATCATGTATAAATAGTAGCTATTATAGGCACGAGACGGATTTCGAGGCAGTTTTATCGGCGGGCGTACGGACGGGCGACCTTTGGGCGACCATGTTGGCGGAGGGTAGCGTAATGCTGCAACCTTGACTCACCAGCGAAGGTGGGCGGAGCCTAACGGGCGAAGACAGGCAGCACGCAGGAACTGGTTTTAGCACCCGGACAGATGAATAGCTTATATGTGTTTATAGTTAGTAATTAGGTTATACATTTACATAAGGGTATTAGCATTTCAATGTTTGGGTATATTGTATTGCAACTTCGTTGCATGTCATGTAGCATGTATGCATTTTCAATGCTGTGTCCTCTGAATGTTTTTGGGGTAATGACAACATAGATTTTATAAGATAAAGATTATTGATAATAATTTACATGCTGTATTAAAGGTTAAGACTCCCCACACATTCTTGTTGCACGAATGTTGATGTCCGGACACGTTCATAATGAATTTTCAATTTTGGTGTCATTTCTACGACGTACGCTATTGATCAATTTACACGTGGCGTAGATTCAATTTGATTCTTGTTATTTTCTGCGATTGTTGTTTATCATTACCCGTTCGCTCTGTTTAGTTACTCCAGCAGTAACTCCTTCTATCGTTTTTCTCTATCGCACACATAGAAAATGATGTCATATAACAGGTGAATGAAACAATCCATCAATAGTATTTTCAAGAGGCAAATTTCTGGTATGGTGTGGTTGAGGACACGCCCTAAGCAAAAAGTTGGATGCGCTCCTGGAAAATTAGGTGAGATTGCTCTTACCTGTTCTTTGTCTTATCAGTAATTTCCGTGGCATGATTGCTATGTTTGAGTGTCTGTATCGTTATATATTTATGTCTGGATTATAATTTATACATTTTATTTACATAGGAACATATACAAATTATTTACATTTTATGAACATTTACAGGATAAAACCTGTTGACGTGGACGTGCTTTCATCTTTCTATTTATTAGCGACTGCCGTAATATGTACGTAGCCCTATCGAGCTAAAATCTATATTTATTATTAAATCTTTTTGTATGCATGAATCTTTGGAGTTTCGTCAGGACACAATGTTAATAAACAAATAGCTGCAGATACGTTCATGTATCTTTCAGATGATTTTTTTGCTGTAGACTATATAACAAGATTTATTTAAACATTTTAAATACTTGCTCATTATATATATATTTATTTAATTTTGGTATGATTAGTGTTATAGCAAATTTCTGGAGGGAGTGGGGGTGTGTAGGGACCCCATAGCAAAATTTTGGATGCGCTCCTGAAAGATTAGGTAAGTTTGCTCGTATCTGTTCTTTTTATCAGTAATTTCCGTGGCATGAACGCTATGAACGTTTACAGGTTATAACATGGTCATGTGGACGTGCTTTCATCATTTCATGCGAAACTGCACTCATATGGTTGTATTTAGCCTCAAGCATTGCTTATTTTTCCATTACTGTTGCCCATGCGCTCTCAAGCGTTCGATCGATCTGACGATTGACCTGTATCAATCACTATCATACGACCAGCACGCTAGGAGAGAGATTGCATCTATTTGCGGTGACTTAGTTCCTTATTCTCGTCTCGTGTTATCCTATTTCTGTAGATCTGCGGTGCAGATACACCCGGAGATTGATGGTGCGGAAAATCTAAATATCTACGTTTTTGGTCTAAAGTCTCATTTCACATGAGCATTTCCGGTGGGTGTATATTTTTTTAGGGAGAATGCTGCATTTTAACACCTCAGTGTCCACGCGGACCCGCGCATGCGCGCATGCGTACGTTGTCAACGTAGCGCAGTTTCAGTGTGTCACAAAAGAAGCAGTAGACTTGTGCTTCAGCTTCTGTTTGGATATGATGAGACATATATCTACGATAGCTTAGGTAGCTGTGTACAACTTTAATTTGCTTGATATATATCACATTTCAATGCAAGGCAGGTAGCATTGTAATGCATTTTGATGCAAGGCATGTTGCATATCTGCAATTTCTTCATCGTGCAAGGGGTGTATTGTGCGATAATTGGAGAAGTCCATGTATTCAGACAGAGACGGTTACCGCATTTTCCGCCTCAATATCGGGGCATACTTTTCAAACTGGGCTAATTTTTATTACATTTTTAATGCAAGGCAGGTAGCATTGTATTGCAACTTCGTTGCATGTCATGTTGCATATATGCATTTCGATGCTAATCATTCGAGTTAAATTTTGGATATTGCAAACAAAGATTTATTAGATATATTATTTATTGATAATAGATTTTGACACATATGTGTATAGTAGAGGTTTACACGGGTGATCATTCATACGAAAACATAACTATTCACTCTGAAAATCGACACGAGCAACTTGGCAAAACATAAGTAACGACTTCGACCTCACTATCTTGTGTTTTCTTGATCCTTGGTATCAGTGCCACTCTGTGAGTCCTTTATCAGTGATGTGCATTTTTACTACTCACCTGAAGCTGTCGACTCGTCACATCGGTGTAGGATTTATCATCTGGGTGTGATTTTTTCTTTGATCTATTGGGTTCTAGACTAACGCCCTTAGTACACATTTTAGATAAACGGTGTCTATCCTTGTAACCAAAACTTTGTTTTCTAGTCTTCAGCGAGCTTTTTCTCGACGCTAGTTTCTTTTAATTACTGTTATATGTTTATGACATCGAATCGTTTCAGGTTTGTTCATACTATTACCCACATTAACATTAATTAAATTCTCGCGGATTTATGAAATATACCAAATTCTTCTTGCACTCGAACGTTTGTGACATGAATCTCTCTCCTCATGTTTCATTACCTACATATTTGAAACAAAGTCAGATATACATTTGATTTTATTGTGCAATTTTGCACTTCTTATACATGATACCCTTTCATTACCCCATTTAATAATTCGGTTGTCTTCAAATTTAACAGGTTTTTCTTCTCGGTACCACTATCACTGTCTTTGGTACCCATTCCACTCAAAGTATCCCACGTTTTCCCTATAATTTCATTATTTTTGGTTTCGGCTAAGGTTTGGGTATACTCCCCCCATTTCACCCAATCTTTATACGTTCCACTTTTTGTTGTTACAAGCGTCGCTCTTTCTTTCTGCTCGCACCCTGTTGAGCGCAGTCTATATCATTTTTTTGATACCCAGGTCCGGATTATCATGTTCTGTTAACACACCCGTAGCATCCTTGGAGCTTGTATTTTTCGTCCATTTTATATTCAAGTTAATGCTGTCCTATGAGATTTCGTCAAAACCCGAATGTGGAGCTTGATTTGCCTAATTTGATCTCTGCATGCAATGCAAATAACACATCCCCCTGCATTTTCCTTTCTGGTAAAGTATTTCCATATCAAACTATGGGTCATCGTTCTACAACAAATGCAGATCATTAACTAATTGAGAATAAATCTGATTCCAATTTTATATTTACTTCAACATGAACATACACGGTTGTTACCGGCATATGGCGACATATGCCGGTATATGCCTAAATAACGTATAGCGTATACACGGTTTGATACCGGCATATGACGACATATGCCGGCATATGCTGGTATAATGTAGGCATATTCAAGGTTTGATACCGGCATATGGCGACATATGCCGGCATATGCTGGTATAATGAAGGCGTATTCACGGTTTGATACCGGCATATAGCGACATATGCCGGCATATGCTGGTATAATGTAGGCGTATTCACGGTTGATGTCGGCATAATGTAGGCATTTACACACATTTTGTGCAAAAGGGTTACCATACACTGGCAGATGCATTAATACCTACGCAACCCAACCTAACGTAACCCATAGAACAACAACCCTTGCTTATGTTATAAAATATTTAATTTGGATCAACTATACGTCATGTTATGTTAAAAGATCTATTCATCCAAACCTAACCTAGCGTATTGTATCCAAGAAACTACGTATTTTTCAATCGAATTTTCATGCTCACATATGATTTTTTTTTTGTGTTTTAGGATTAATGCACAACAAATATCTCCACTTCACTCAACATTTTGATACACACATTCAATTTTGATATAGTAAATCATCAAAAAACCTAACCTAACCTAACCTAACTTATGCACGGTTTTCAGTAATTGATTTATACAATGCATTACAAATATCTCCACTTGACTATACACATTGATCTATCCTTTCCAGTTTTGATACGCATATTCAATTATAAGCTAGCAAATTTCATCTGTTTTCATGCATAATTTCATCATCGTTTGAATGTTATAGTTTTTTTTTCATATGATTCTTGATTTTTGATTTGATACAATTCTAAATCATTATCACATGTTATTCACACCCATCAAAAACCTAACCTAACCTTTCCTGACCTCCTGTATGGTACCTAATCTAACCTTATTTACGGTTTTCAGTCATTGATATATACATATGATATATACATATATGTTGCATCTTGCAAAACATTTGGCCTATCATCGCTCGCCGTGGTCATCATTTATGTATGTATGTACGTGTATAGAGCTGTGTACGCACGTGCATGTGTATATTCGAGCGTATGTACGTGTACATGAGTTGAAAAAAATATATACATAACATAATTTAAATTGCAATACAATTTTAAAATTAAAAGTTTCAATAAAATTAAAATTGAAAAAAAAAATCAACTCCCGGACTTTTCTTTAGTAGCCAAGTTATCACATCAATAGATTGGTTCGGCTTGGTCTGGGCGTTGATTTTTTTAAATTTTGATTTTATTTAAATTTTTAATTTTGAAATTGTATTGAAATTGATTTTTTTTTATGTAAATATTTTATTCAACTCATGTACACGTACATACGCTCGAATATACACATACACATACGTACACAGCTCTATACACGTACATACATACATAAATAATGACCGCGGCGAGAGATGATAGGCCAAATGTTTTGCAAGATGCAACATAAATGTATATATCATATGTATATATCAATGACTGAAAACCGTAAATAAGGTCATGTTGCATTAGGAACGAAGTCATCGTGAAGAGTATGAAAATTATAGGGAAGAAAAAAGGCAAATCAACTGTGCAAGTCGTCAAAGGATGAAGTGCCAGGAGATCTTGAAGTAAATGTGTTAGACCAAGTATGAGATGAAGTGTCCGTTTGTATGATAATGGAAACAAATAAGAACTACTTGTAACATTCAATCCATCTACGAATAAAAATATGTCCTCTCTGATAACATATATGACTCGAGATTGACCACGAAGTAGAAATAATTAGGTGCAAGTTTTATAAATAATCGTGTGGTGGGGGGTTCATATGTATATAACAATGACTGAAACCGTACATAAGGTTAGGTTAGGTTACGTTAGGTTAGGTAATCTTTCCACTCTGCTAACGTATATGAGACTAGATTGACCGCGAAGTAGAAATATATAGGTGCAAGTCTTTTAAAGAACCGTGTGGAGGGGGGCTTATATGTATATATCAACGACTGAAAACCGTACAGAAGGTTAGGTTAGGTACCATACATAAGGTCAGGTTAGGTTAGGTTAGGTTTTTGATGAGTATGAATAACATGTGATAGCGATTTAGAATTGTAGAATGAAAAAAACTATAACATTGAAACAATGATGAAATTATACATGAAAACAGATGAAATTTGCTAGATCATAATTGAAAGTGCGTATCAAAACTGGAAAAGATAGATCAATGCGTAGAGTCAAGTGGAGATATTTGTTCTGCATTGTATAAATCGATGACTGAATACCGTACATAAGTTAGGTTAGGATAGGTTTTTTGATGATTTACTATATCAAAATTGAATATGTGTAACAAACTGCAACGGATAGATCAAAATGTAGAGTGAAGTGGAGATATTTGTTATTCATTAATCGTAAAACACTGAAAAAAATCATATGTAAGCATGTAAATTCGATTGAAAAATACGTAGTTTCTTGGATACAATAGGCTAGGTTAGGTTAGGATGAATAGATCTTGTAACATAACATGACGTATAGCTGATCCACATTAAATATCTTGTAACAAAAACAAGGATTGTTGTTCTATGGGATAGGTTAGGTTAGGTTGCGTAGGTATTAATGCATCTGCCAGTGCATGGTAACCCTTTTGCACGAAATGTGTGTAAATGCCTACATTATGCCGACATCAACCGTGAATACGCATACATTATACTAGCTTATGCCGGCATATGTCGCCATATGCCGGTATCAAACCACGAATACGCCTACATTATACCAGCATATGCCGGCATATGTCGTCATATATCGGTATCAAACCGTGAATACGCCTACAAGATACCAGCATATGTCGCCATATGCCGGTATAAAACCGTGTATTCGCTATACGTTATATAGGCATATACAACCGTGCATGTTCATGTTAAAGTAAATATAAAAATTGGAAAATTCAGGGGTATGCGTTATTTGCACAGCAGAGATAAAATTAGGCAAATCAAGCTCCACATTCGGGTTTGGTAAGATCTCAAAGGACAGCATTATCTTGAATATAATACTCATAAAAATGGTCGAAAAAATTCAAGCTCTAAGGATGCTACGGGTTTGTTGATAGAACATAATAATCCGGACCTGGGTATAAAACAAAATGATATAAAAGGCGCTCAACAGGGTGCGAGCAGAATAGAAAGAGCGATGCCAGTAACAACAAAACGTGGAACGTATAAAGATCGGGTGAAATGGGGGGAGTATACCGAAACCTTAGTCGGAATTGAAAATATGGAATGGGTACTAGTGACAGTGATAGTGGTACCGAGGAGATGTCATGTGAAGAAAAACCTGCTAAAGTTGAAGGAAACCAAATTGTCAAATGGGGTAATGCAAGGGTATCATGTATATGAAGTGTAAAATTGCACAATAAAATCAAATGTATATCTGACTTTGTATCATATATGTTGGTAATGAAACATGAGGAGAGAGAATCATATCTCAAACGTTCGAGAGCAAGGAGAATTCGGTATATCTCGGATATCTGCAGGAATATAATGAATGGTAATGGGGGTATTAGTAAGAACAAACCTGAAACGATTCGATGGCATAAACATATAACAGTAATTAAAAAAGTAACGTTGAGAAAAAAGCTCGCTGAAGACTAGAAAACAAAGTTTTGGTTACACGGATAGGATTGCAAGGGTTGCATACACTTCTTCTAAAGGTCGCCGTTTATCTAAAATGTGTACTAAGGACGTTAGTCTAGAACCCAATAGATCAGAGAAAAAAACACACCCAGATGATAAATCCTACACCGATATGAGGAGTCGACAGCTTCAGGTAAGTAATAAAATGCACATCATTGATGAAGAACCCACAGAGTGGCACTGATACCAAGGATCAAGAAAACACACGATAGGGAGGTCGAATTCGTTACTTATGTTTCGTCAAGATGCTCGTGTCGATTTTCGGAGTGAATAGTTATGTTTCCGTATAAATGATAACCCGTGTAACCCCTACTATATTTAAATGTGTCAAAATCCATTATCAATAAATAATATATCTAATAAATCTTTGTTTGCAATATCCTAAATTTAACTCGAATGATCAGCATCGAAATGCGTATACGCAACATGACATGCAACGAAGTTGCAATACAAAGCTTCCTGCCTTGCATTTCAAATGTGATAGAAATTAGTCCAGTTTAAAAGGTATGCCCCGATATTGAGGCGGGAAATGCGGGAATCGTCTCTGTCTGAATACATAAACTTCTCCAACTATCGCACAATACACCCCTTGTACGATGAAGAAATTGCAGATATGCAACATACCTTGCATCGAAATGCATTACAACGCCTCCTGCCTTGCATTAAAATGAGATAGATATTAAGCAAATTGAAGTTGTACACAGCTACCTAAGCTATCTCATCATGTCCAAACAGAAGCTAAAGCAAAAGTCTACAACTTCTTTGGTGACACACTGAAACCGCGCCACGGTGACAACGTGCGCATGCGCGCATTCGCGTGTCCGTGTAGACATTGAGGCGTAAAAATGCGGCATTCTCCCTCTAAAAATATATACTCACCGTAAATGCTCATGTGAAATAAGACCGTAAACAAAAATTTAGATATTTAGGTAATCCGCACTATCAATCTCCGATGTATCTGCACCGCAGATCAACAGAAATAGGATATACACGAGACGAGAATAAGGAATTAAGTCACCGCAAATAGATGCAATCTCTCTCGTAACGTGCTGGTCGTTTGACAGTGATTGATACAGGTCAATCGTCAGATCAATCGACGCTTGAGAGCGCATGGGCTACAGTAATGGAAAAATAAGCAATGCTTCAGGCTAAATACTACCATATGAGTACAGTTTCGCATGAAATAATGAAAGCACGTCCACATGAACATGTTATAACCTGTAAATGTTCATAGCGTTCATGCCACGGAAATTACTGATAAGACAAAGAACAGATTCGAACGAACGTACCACCTAATTTTCCAGGAGCGCATCCAAAATTTTGCTATGGGATCACTACACCTCCCCACTCCTTCCAGAAATTTGCTATAACACTAATCATACCAGAATCGAATAAATATATGTAATGAGCAAGTGAATGAATATGTATAAATAAATCTTGTTACATTGTCTACAGAAAAAAAATCATCTGAAAAAATATGTGAACATATCTGCAGCTATTTGCTTATTAACATTGTGTTCTGACGAAACTCTGAAAAAAATGCACACAAGGAGAATAAATGATAAAAATAGATTTTAGCTCGATAGGGCTACGTACATAATACGGCAGTCGCTAATAAATATAAAGATGAAAGCACGTCCACATCAACAGGTTTTATCCTGTAACTGTTCATAAAATGTAAATAATTCATATATGCTCTTCTGTAAATAAAAAAATTAATTATAATCCAGACATAAATATATAACGATACAGACATTCAAACATAGCAATCATGCCACGTAAATTACTGATAAGACAAAGAACAGGTAAGAGCAATCTCACCTAATTTTCCAGGAGCGCATCCAACTTTTTGCCTGGGGGTATTCTCAACCGCACCCCACCAGAAATATACATCTTGAAAGTACTATTGAATGATTGTTTCAGTCACCTGTTATATGGCATTATTTTTCTATGTGTGTGATAGAGAAAAACGATGGGAGGAGTTACTACACGAGTAACTAAACAGAGCGAACGGTTACTGATAAATAACAATAGCAGAAAATAACAAGAGATCAAATTAAATTGATCAATAGCGTACGTCGTAGGAATGATACCAAAGTTGAAAAATTCATTATGAACGTGTCCGGACATCAACATTCGTGCAACATGAATATGTGGGGAGTCTTAACCTTCAATACAGCATGTAAATTATTATCAATAAACTTTATCATATAAAATGTATGTTGTCATCCCCCCAAAAACATTCAGAGGACACAGCATTGAAAATGCATACATGCAACATGACATGCAACGAAGTTGCAATACAAGTTACCCAAACATTGAAATGCTAATACTTCTATGTAAATATATAACCTAATTACTAACTATAAACACATATAAGCTATCCATCTGTCGGCTGCTAAAACCAGTTCCTTCGTGTTGCCTGTCTTCGCCCATTAGGCTCCGCCCACCTTCGCTGGTGAGTCAAGGTCGCAGCAATGCGCTACCCTCCGCCAACATGGTCGCCCAACGGTCGCCTGTCCGTACGCCCGCCGATAAAACTGCTTCGAATTGCGTCTTGCGTCTATAATAGCTACTATAAATGACATGTGATACGGGAGCATTTCGATTTATTGGCAACCATTCTCTTATTTTGGCCGCTCTAATTCGAATATCTCAATTAAATCGGTTTCCAGAACCGGGCGGAAAGAAATCGAGGTGTTCATCGACCTAAAAAACTTGAATTTTCCAAGACGTAGACTTAGAATTTCATAATGCAAACAACGTTGAAAATGACAGAAAAATACTAAGCATTTGAAACACAACATTGAAAATTATTTGATATTATGCCAAATGGCAAAGATTCAAAGAGTCGCATACTAACAGTCAGTTCATAGATAAAAATGTATCTTGTGAAACATGGTATGACTTTTTTCAACCGAATATGCCTTGCATATAGATGAAATTTCGCAATTAATTGTATTATCTAGAAAGCAATTCTACACTTTGCGGTATAAGCGAGGAAACTACTGAAGAATGATAGCGAATATTGGAAGCCACGAACTAATTGTTTCCTCTATTTTCGTTTTATCCTCTCAACGGGTGCAGTTTCTATATGCCATCCAGGTATTACCGCTATCAGATTTGGTTATATCTTGTAAGTATTGCACAATAATGATCGTCGTGACAGCTTATATTATCAAATAACATTAAGGTAACCCCAAGGAGGCGGGATGCTCAGGGATGCATTTACTATTTATTACACTTTAAAATTGCTTTAGCGATAACAAACACTTCGTAGGATCAGAAATATACTGCTCTCATTCAGAAGAAGTTATCACACTACAAAGGAATATAACTTATCACAGATTAGTGATAACCAACATATGTGAAACAAATATGTTTTTCGTCACTATTAAAGCATCAAAAGTTCTCCAATCGAGCAAGATTCAAGGTTTTAGTTGAATCGTGACGTCATAGCCGGCAGTTATATCAAGATGAAGTCTGGCAGGTATAGAACATATGTTTCATCCAGAGGGTTTCGTTGAATTTTGATTCATATCGCACTCCTAATGTTTGAAGTAGTCCTACATCACGCCGGTGGGATAATCCGTCGACGCCGCGAGAGGTAAAGTCGGTAGAATAATCAGTCGACGCCGCGTGAGGTAAAGTCGGTGGGATAATCCGTCGACGCTGCGAGAGGTAAAGTCGGTGGAATAATCCGTCGACGCCGCGAGAGGTTAAGTCAGTGGAATAATCCGTCGACGCCGCAAGAGGTAAAGTCGGTTGAATAATCCCTCGATGCCGCGAGAGGTGACGTCGGTGGGATAATAGTATTATAAAGTGAATCGAAAACCGCTTTCAAGAGTCACGTTTGGGAGGGGTTGGGACGGGGGTCAGACGGCGCAATACGTGCAACCTTGAGTCAAGCGGACGGGTAGGAACCGATTTTGACGCGTGAGTCAGCTAACGGGTGACTCATTTTGGACAGCTTTCGGAATATATTTATTTACATAAGGGTTTAAGCATTTCAATGCTTGGGTATACAGTATTGCAAATTCGTTGCATGTCATGTTGCATATATGCATTTTCAACGCTGGGTCCTCTGAATGTTTAGGATATTGACAAACAGTCATTTATAATATATTTTTATTGATAATAATTTATATGTAGTATTAAAAATTTATAAGCCCACACTTTCCGGACACCTCCATGATGAATTGTTTCAACTGTGGAATCATTCCTACGTCATTCGCTGTTGATCAATTTTCACGTGACATAAATTCAATTAGTTCATTGTTATTTTTTGCGATTGTTTTTATCAGTACCCTTGGCGCTTCGTTGTAGATACTCCTGCAGTAACTTCTTCATTCGTTTTTCTATGTTGTGAGCTATCCGATGAAGAAAAATAGATACAAAATTAATAGGTGACTGAAACATTCCTCCAAAGGAGAATCATCCAGGAGTATAATTGACTCATTCGGAAGTTGGTTGGATGCTTGATATTGAATTTAGGCGGCGTTTTGTGTTTTTCAATCTATTTATTTCATATATATAATATCTATAGGAATAGTACGGTTAATTAGTCTGGCAGTGAGCGAGTTGATGTTTGTATTTTGGATTGATGCAGCAACTTTGTTACGAGATGCTATCCACCCCATAACGCATTACCCAGTTTTGAATCAGATATATCGGTATTACCATGTTCCTAATGTTTCGTTTTCAAGGGTATGTAGACTGTTCGGGTAGTCTTATCTCGAATTTTTTAGTATAGCGAGTATCTTTGGAGGTCCTATAGCGAGAATACTGAACGATATGGATGTATTGTAAATTATTATATTGTGTTACGTATACTTAGTAATGATTGATTGATTTATGTGGAATTTGTAATGTTTTTGGAATTTTGAATAGTTATCTCATACAGTTATAGGATGTTTAGGATTTTTTAGGTATGCATCTTCCATGTAGTACACTATTTCAGGCATAATTGGTCGGTTATTGCATCCTTCTCCTTATTATATTATATCTTGACCGTTTTAGTATGTGTCTTTTAGTTTTGTATGTTCTCTGTACAGTTTACATCTTCGATGCAGGGTATTGGTTATTTTATACAATATCGGAATATTAGGATATATTACGTTTGTATTTGCAATGTAGAACATTATTTCAGGTACAATTTAGTTACATGTTGTATATTTTTAGTGTTTTATTTATCGTCTTACATCCTGGTACAAGGTTCGACGTGGTTATTATAGATATAGAAGAGTCCATTTGTTACAAACTCGGTCTTGTTGTTACATTATTGTATTTTTATTGTGGGACCGTTCATCAATATTTAGGAGGGGTTAGAGATGTCACATAGGCAAAAGCTAGTCGCGTTTACGTTTATTTCTGATTTACTATGCTGGATACCATTGCATATTACATTTTTATTGTGAATTAAAGAAGAGCAGAGAAACTTACTTGGCTATTTCTTATAGTTGTTGTTGTTGTATGATTTTCCACGAATATCATAGGAATGTATGTTTACGAGGCGTAAAACCCTACTGCATCTCTATGGGATTTCATCATTAAGCCCTAGCAAGTGTATAGTGTAACGATTTACTGGATGGAGGGGTCCTGGTGTAGAGGTGGGCTTACACTCTTTGGTTGTCATTTGGAGTTCGTTCAAGTTCAACGTGATTTGTAAGTTCTTGTGGATATTGGTCTCAAGTTTCATGGGTTTGTTAGAGAGGTAATCCGACAAGCTGCTATTCGTTGTAGTGGTTTACTTAGGTCGTCAGTGAACAGATGCCTAGATTTTTTAGGGCAACACACTTTTTGAGACTCATGTCAGCCCCATTTTGACATTTATACCTGTGCATAGATTCTTGATTATATCCAGGATGTGACTTTGCTCGACTCTGTTAAGAGATGATGAACTAAACAGATACATCGTATGCATGTCTGAGGTACTGTACCGTGACTGGGTGTTACCTCTAAATTTGTTATATATCAGTGGTATATTGCTGAGAAGTGACCTAGTGAAGCATTGTAGAGTTCGTGGATACGACACAGTGGGCTCGGATTTTATCCTACTAGAGGAATAGCATAAGTTAGGTCTGGGAATTTGTGATAGATTTGAACAGGCAACGTAGTAAAAATAACATTATTCGCATTACACAGTGATAAATGACAGATATTTTCGGTATGGCTGTTATGTTAGTATGTGTTTTTTCATGAACCAGATCACCTTAGGAGTTGTAGTGCAGGATTATTTCTAGTCTTTTATAAGATCGGTAGTGTACATTGGCATCGTGTATCGATTGACCATACACCTTTTCATATTGGTGAAGGTTATATCCTCTGGGGTATGGCAGGATACACCGTATATAATAGTTAATCATTGTCGGATAGGGCTGAGTAGAGAATCTTATTTAGTTATTTTATAGTTGTTGTTGTATGTTTCGATTAGTTATCATAGGACAATATCTAAATCAGGCATAAAGTCGCATAACTTCTTGGAATGTTGTGTATGAAATACGCTTAATTGGATGTAATGATCCAAAATATTGGTATGTTTCACCTCTCGACACATTGGATTTGGGTCCGTTCTCATGTAGTCGTGGAGAGCTAATCTGCCGGTTTTGTGTAGAGTTAGTGTTAAAATGTCTTCAATATTATAATTTACATCTCAATTATGTTATCCGCTTGCATGTCTTTACTAGATGCTTATTCCCTCATGTCATGCTTTTATATATGTCTGTGATACATTTGCAGTTTTATACTTAGAAAGCTTAGAAATATTCAGGCTTTGTTATGAGATAGTATTCCAATTCAGAATATCTGTCTTATTTGAGTATTCACAATATCCATTGTAGTATTTTTCACTAAAGGTTTGTGAAGATCCCTGCAAACCTAACTCATCCTAGCCTAATCTAACCAAGGATTATTTTTTCATCCGTTTTCATACGTATGTTAGGTATTTCTTCATTGATTTAATCTTCATTTCTTTCATATCTATCCACTTGACTTTAGCAGATTGTGTGCCTACATAAACATATTTTTCACTTTGCTTGTTACAAGTTTAGTGAGATCGATTAATTTCAAATAATGTTTGGGTGATCGCTCGTTAGTTGTCTGTAGAATTCAAAACGTTTATGTAAGATTACCGTATATGTCAATGATTGTTATGGGTGTTAAAGAGTTAGTAAGTTTCATGCATGGTTTTACTGTTATAGTAAGTTTTTTTTGTAGTGTTGGATGTGTTGCTTCTACCATTTTCGTTCATTTTTGAAGAGTATTTTATTCAAGATAATGCTATCCTTTGAGATGTTGCCAAAACCCAAACGTGGAGCTTGATTTGCTTAATTTTATCTCCGCACTGAAAATAACACATGCCCCCGCATTTTCCTTTCTGGTAAAATAATTCCATATCAAACTAGGCGACATCCTTCGACAACAATAGCCGACTGTTAACTATTTGAGAATAAATATGATTGAAATTTGTATATCTACTTTAACATGAACATACACGGTTCTTACTGGCATATGGCGACATATGCCGGTATATGACGTTATAATGTATGGCGTATACACGGTTGATACCGGCATATGGCGACATATGCCGGCATATGCTGGTATAATGTAGGCGTATTTACGGTTGATGTCGGCATATGCTGGTATAATGAAGGCGTATTCACGGTTGATGTCGGCATATTGTAGACATTCACACACACACAAACACACACGCATACACATACATTTTTGTATTTATATACAGGATCGGTTAACATTTGTAGCTTTATTTTCCATTAGAACAGCATCCCATGATTTTGTTACAAGATATTTAATGTGAATTAGCTTCACGGTATGTTATGGTAAAAGATCTATTCATCCTAACCTAACCTAGCTTATTGTATAAAAAAAAATGTGTATTTGCGATTGTCTTTTTCATGCTTGCATATGATTTTTAGATGAAAACCTAGACAACCTGTCTTATCCTAACCAACTTAAACAAGAATTATATGTCATCTTGCGAGACATCCTGCTTACGTATGATACTTATTCATCGATTGGATCAGCTTCACGATATGTTATGTTAAAAGAACTAATCACCCTAACCTAACCTAATCTATTGAATCCAAGAAATTACGTATTTTTCAATCGACTTTTCATGCTTACATCTGATTTTTCAGTGTTTTAGAATTAATGCATGACAAATATCTCCACATGTCTCTACATTTTGATCAATCTATTGCAGTTCGATACACACATCCAATTTTGATCTAGTAAATCATCAAAAACCTAACCTAACCTAACTAATGTACGGTATTCAGACATTGATGTATATAATGCTTAACAAATATCTCCATTTGACTCTACATTTTGATCTATCCTTTGCAGTTTTGATACATATTTTCAATTTCAATCTAGCAAACTTCACATGTTTTGATATATAATTTCATCATTGATTGAATTTTATACATTTTTTTCATATGATTCTTGATTTGATACAATTTTAAATCACTTTTACATGTTATTCACACCAATCAAAAACCTAACCTAAACTAACCTGACCTTACGTATGAAACCTAACCTAACCTTATGTACGGTTTTCAGTCATTGATATATACACATGAACCCCCTTCACACGGTGCTTTATAAAACTTGCACTTAATTATTTCTACTTCGTGGTCAATCTCGACTCATGTGTGTTAGTAGAGAGGACAGATTTTCAATCGTAGATGGATTGAATGTTACGAGTAATTCATATTTGTTTCCATCATCATACAAACGGATACATGGTCTCACATTAGGTTTTCTTATTTTTTCCGTCGATACCTCCAGGCACTACATCCTCTGACGACTTGCACAGTTGATTTGCATTTTCTTTCCTATATTTTTCATATTCCTGACAATGACTTTGTTTCAGATGTCGTCATACACATTATTTGTGGATTTATGTTTATTCAATTTTATTTCTTTCTGGCAAAGCTTACAGACCCCCATCACCCCATTACTTTCGAACAAACGACGACTCAAGCTATAACCCATCCCTACACAACAGAATCACAATTTTGACTGCGTATGATCTTATTGGACTCTGATTTATATCCTACCATTCTGTCACACAGATATAGCATTTGCCCCGATATAGGTTTATGGCAATGAGTGAAACATATTCTTCGACTTATTCCGACAAATCGATGTTGCCTCATCCTTACCCAATGTATGCGATTAATTGCTTCTTGCTAGATTCAACAATACCATCTACCTCGTTTTTTTTCGACGTCCGGACAAAGCCAAGTTCGTCTATTGAAGTGTTAACTTGGCTGCTGAAGAAAAGTCGAGCGTCGATTTTTTTTTGACATTTTATTGACAATTTGAGTTTTAAATTGTATTGAATTTAAATTTTACTATCATTGTTTTTCAACTTATGTTCATGTACATGTACATAAGCTTGAACATACACATGCACATACGTACACACCCCTATACACGTACATACATACATTCGTACACAGATGATGACCAAGGTGAGCGATGATAGGCCTAA
>SDVV010007027.1:0-18034 GCA_016164225.1 Gammarus roeselii
GGCACTTTATTACACATGAATGGCATAACACTGCAGTGGTATTACTTTGGAATGCTATAACACTCACTTTATTACACAGGAATGGCATCACACTGCAATGAAATTACACAGGAATGCTATAACACTGGCAGTTTATTACGTTGGAATGGCATCACACTGCAGTGGTATACTGGAATGATATAACACTAGCACTTTATTACGCAAGAATGACATCACACTGCAGTGGCAATACACTGGAATGCTATAACACGGGCACTTTATTACACAGGAATTGCATCACACTGCAGTGGAATTTTACTGAATGCTATATCACTGGCACTTTATTACACACTAATGGCATCACACTGGAGAAGAATTACACTGGAGTGCTGTAACACTTGCAATTTATTACACAGGAATGGCATCACACTGCAATTGTATTATACTAGGATGCTATAACACTGTCACTTTATTAGACAGGAATGAAGTCAGACTGCAGTGGAATTACACTGAATGCTATAACACTGGCACTTTATTACACATGAATGGCATCACACTGCAGTAGAAATACACTGAATTGTTATAACAAAGCCACTTTATTACACAGGAATAGCGTCTCACTTCAGTGATATTACACTGGAATGCTATAACACCTTTACTTTACTACACTGGAAGGGCATAACACTGCAGCGGTATTACACTGGATTGCTATATCACTGTTACTTTATTACACAAGGATGACATCACACTGAAGGGAAATTACACTGGAATGCTATAACACTGGCACTTTATTACACAGGAATGACAACACACTGCAGTGTTATTACACTGGAATGCTATAACACTACCGCTATATTACACACGAATGGCATCACACTGCAGTGGTATCAAACCGGAATGCTATATCACTGGCATTTTATTAAACAGGAATGACATCTTTTCGCAGTGGTATTACATTGGAATGCTATAACACTGGCACTGTATTACCCAAGAATAGCATCACACTGCAGTGGAATCACAATTGAATGCTATATCTCTGGCACTTTATTACACAGGAATGGCATCACACTGCACTGGTAATACACTGGGATGATATAACACCGGCACTTTATTACACTGGAATGGCAACACACTGCAGTGGAATTACACTGGAATGTTATAACACTGGCACTTTTTTACACTGGAATGGTACACACTGCAATGGTTTAGTGGAGTGCGATATCACTGGCACTTTATTACACACTAATGACATCACACTGCAGTGGAATTACACTGGAGTGCTATAACACTTGCCCTTTATTACACAGGAATGGCATTACACTGCAATTGTATTATACCAGGATGCTATAACACTGTCACTTTATTAGACAGGAATGGCTTCACACTGCAGTGGATTTACACTGGATTGTATAAAACTGGCAACTTACTACACAGGAATGGCCTCATACTGCAGTGGTATTACACTGGAATGCTTTAACACTTGCACTTTATTACACAGCAATGGCATCACACTGCAGTGGTATTACATTGGAATGCTATTACACCGGTACTTCATTAAACAGGAATAGCATCACACTACAGTGTTATTACACTGGAATGATATAACACTGGAACTTTATTACACAGGAATGGCATCACACTGGAATGCTATAACACTGGCACTTTATCACTCAGTAATCGCATAACACTGCAGGGGTCTTACACTGGAATGCTAAAACACCGGCAACTTTATTACGCAAGAATGGCATCACACTGCAGTGGTAATACACTGGAATGCTATAACACTGGCACTATATTACACAGGAATGGCATCACACTGCAGTGGTATTACACTGAAATTCTATAACACTGGAACTTTATTACACAGGAATGGCATCACACTGCAGTGGTATTACACTGGAATGCTATAACACTGGCACTTTATTACACAGGAATGGCATCACACTACAGTGGTATTACACTGGAATGCTATAACACTGGCACTTTATTACGCAGGAATAGCCTCATACTGCAGTGGTAATACACTGGAATGTCATAACACTTGCAATTTATTACACATAAATGACATCACACTTCAATGGTATTACACTGGAATGCTATTACACTGGCACTTTATTAAACAGGAATGGCATCACACTGCTGTGGAATTACACTGGAATTCTATATCGCTGGCTTTTCATTTCACCGGAATGGCATCACACTGCAGTGGTATTACACTAGAATACTATAACACTAGCACCTTGTTACACAAGAATGGCATCACACTGCAGTGGTCTTACACTGGAAAGCTATAACACAGGCACTTCATTACACAAGGATGGCATCACACTGCAGTGGAATTACACTGAAGTGCTATAACACTGGCAGTATATCACACAGGAATGGCATCACACTGAAGTTGAATTACACTGGAATGCTATAACACTGGCACTCTATTACACTGAAATGGTAACACACTGCAGTGGTATACAGGAATGCTATAACACTGGCACTTATTACTCATGAATGGCATCACACTGCAGGGGTTGTACAGAGGAATGCTATAACACTGGCAGTCTATTACTCGGGGAGGGTATCACACTGCAGTGGTATTACACTGGAATGCTATAACACTGACGCTCTATTTCACAGGAATAGCATCACACTGCAGTGGTTTTACACTGGAATACTATAACACTGGCACTTTATTACACAGGAATGGCATTACACTGCAGTGGTATTACACTGGAATGATATAACACCGACACTTCATTACACTGGAATGGCATCACACAGCAAAGAAATAACATAGGGGTGCTATAATACTGGCACATTAATACACAGGAATGGCATCACACTGCAGTGGCATAGTGGAATGCGAAATCACTGGTACTTTCTTACAGAATGATGGCATCACACTGCAGTGGAATTACACTGGATTGCTATAACACTGAAACTTTAATACAAAGGAATGGCATCACACTGCAGTGGCGTTACACTGGAATGCAATAGCACTAATATTTTATTACACTGGAATAGCATCACACTGCAGTGGTATACTGGAGTGTTATAACACCGTCACTTCAATACACTGGAAGGGCATAACACTGCAGTGGTAATACACTGGAACGTCATAACACTGGCATTTTATTACACAGGAATGGCATCACACTGCGGTGGAATTACAGTGGAATGCTATAACACTGGCACTTTATTACACAGGAATAGCCTCACACTGCAGTGGTATTACACTGGAATGCTATAACACTGGCACTTTATTACACAGGAAGAGCATCACACTGCAGTGGAAATACACTGGAATGCTATAACTTTGACATTTAATTACATATGAATGGCATCACACTGCAGTGGTATTACACTGGAGAGCTAAAACACTGTCATTTTATTACACAGGGATGGCATCGCACTGCAGTGGTATTAAACTGGAATGCTATAACACCGGCACTCTATTTCACATGAATGGCATCATACTGCAGTAGTATTACACTGGAATGCTATAACGCCGGCACCTTGTTACACAGGAATGGCATCACACTGCAGTAGTCTTACACTGGAAAGCTATAACACAGACACTTCATTACACAAGGATGGCATCACACTGCAATGGAATTACACTGAAGTGCTATAACACTGGCAGTATATTACACAGGAATGGCATCACACTGAAGTTGAATTACCCTGGAATGCTATAACACTGGCACTCTATTACACTGAAATGGTAACACACTGCAGTGGTATACAGGAATGCTATAACACTGGCACTTATTACGCATGAATGGCATCACACTGCAGTGGTATACTGGAATTATATAACACTAGCACTTTATTACGCAAGAATGGCATCACACTACAGTGGTAATACACTGGAATGCTATAATACGGGCACTTTATTACGCAGGAATGGCATCACACTGCAGTGGAATTACACTGAATGCTATAACACTGGCACTTTATGACAGAGTAATGGCATCACACTGCATTGGAATTACACAGAAATGCTATAACACTGACACCGTATTACGTTGGAATGGCCTCACACTGCAGTGGTATACTGGAATGCAATAACACTGGCACTGTATTACAGGAATGGCACAAAACTGCAGTGGTAATGCACTGGAATGCTATAACACTGTCACTTTATTATACAGGAATGAAGTCACACTGAAATGGAATTACACTGAATGCTATAACACTGGCACTTTATTACAGATGACTGGCATCACACTGCAGTGGAATTACACTGAATTGTTATAACACAGCCACTTTATTACACAGGAATGGCATTACACTTCAGTGGTATTACACTGGAATGCAATAACACCGTCACTTTATTACACTGGAAGGGCATAACACTGCAGTGGTATTATACTGGAATGCTATAACTCTGCCGCTATATTACACAGGAATAGCATCACACTGCAGTAGTATTACACTGGAATGCTATATAACCGGCACTTTATTACACAAGAATGACATCACACTGCAGTGGTAATACACTGGGATGATATAACACCGGCACTTTATTACACTGGAATGGCAACACACTACAGTAGAATTACACTGGAATGTTATAACACTGGCACTTTTTTTACACTGGAATGGTACACATTGAAGTGGTTTAGTGGAGTGCGATATCACTGGCACTTTATTACACACTAATGGCATCACACTGCAGTGGAATTACACTGGGGTGCTATAACACTGGCAATTTATTACACAGGAATGGCATCAAACAACAAAGGTATTATACTAGGATGCTATAACACTGTCACTTTATTACACAGGAATGGCATCACACTGCAGTGGATTTACACTGGAATGCTATAACACTGGCAACTTACTACACAGGAATGGCCTCATACTGCAGTGGTATAACACTGGAATGCTCTAACACTTGCACTTTATTACACAGCAATGGCATCACACTGCAGTGGTATTACACTGGAATGCTATTACACTGGTACTTCATTAAACAGGAATAGCATCACACTACAGTATTATTACACTGGAATGCTATAACATTGGCACTTTATTACACAGGAATGGCATCACACTGGAATGCTATAACACTGAAATGCTATAACACTGGCACTTTATCACACAGTAATCGCATAACACTGCAGGGGTATTACACTGGAATGCTGTAACACCGGCATTTTATTATGCAGGAATGGCATCACACTGCAGTGGTAATACACTGGGATGCTATAACACAGGCACTTCATTACAAAGGAAAGGCATCACACTGCAGTGGTGGAATTACACTGGGATGCTATAACACTGGCACTTTGTTACACAGGAATGGCATCACACTGCAGTGCCATTACACTGGAATGCTTCTACACATGCACATTATTACACAGGAATGGCATTGCATTGCAGTGGTATTACACTGAAATGCTGCCACAATGACGCTCTATTATACAGGAATGGCATCGCACTGCAGTGGTATTACACTGGAATGGAATGCCATAATACTGGCACTGTATTACCCAAGAATGGCATCACACTGCAGTGGTGTTACACTGGGATGCTATAGCACTGGCACTTTATTACACTGGAATGGCATAACACTGCAGTGGTATTTCATTGGAATGCTGTAACACTGGCAATTAATTACACATAAATGGAATCACACTGCAGTGGAATTACACTGGAATGCTATAAAACTAGCCCTTTATTACTCATGAATAGCATCACACTGCAGTGGTATTACACTGGAACGCTATAACACTGGCATTTTATTACACAGGGATGGCATCACACTGCGGTGGAATTACAGTGGAATGCTATAACACTGGCACTTTATTACACAAGCATGGTTTCACACTACAGTGGTAATACACTGGAATATATAACACTGGCACTTCATTACAAAGGAATAGCCTCACACTGCAGTGGTATTACACTGGAATGCTATAACACTGGTACTTTATCACACAGGCAGGGTATCACACTGCAGTGGAAATACACTGGAATGCTATAACTTCGGCATTTTATTACACATGAATGGCATCACACTGCAGTGGTATTACACTGGAGAGCTATAACACTGTCACTTCAATAGACAGGGATGGCATCGCACTGCAGTGGTATTAAACTGGAATGCTATAACACTGGCACTTTAATACACAGGAATGGCATCACACTGCAGTGCTATTACACTGGAATGCTGTAACACTAGCACTTTATTACACAGAAATGGCATCACACTGCAGTGGTATTACACTGGAATGCTATAACACTGGCACTTTAATACACAGGAATGGCATCACACTGCAGTGGAATTAAACAGAAGTGCTATACCACTGGCACTTTATAACACAAGAATGGAATCACACTACAGTGGTGTTACACTGGAATGCTATTACACTGGCACTTTATTAAAAAGGGATGGCATCACACTGCTGTGAAAAAACACTGGAATTCTATAACGCTGGCTTTTCATTTCACAGGAATGGCATCACACTGCAGTGGATTTACTCTGGAATGCTTTTACGTTGGCACTTTATTACACAAGAATGGGATCACAATGCACTGGAATTTCACTGAAATGCTATCACACTCGGACTTTATTACACAAGAATAGCCTCACACTGCAGTGGTAATACACTGGGATGCTATAACACTGGCAATTTGTTAAACATAAATGAAATCACACTTCAGTGGTATTACACTGGAATGCTATTACACTGGCACTTTATTAAAAAGGAATGGCATCACACTGCTGTGAAAAAACACTGGGATTCTATCACGCTGGCTTTTCCTTTTACAGGAATGGCATCACACTGCAGTGGTATTACACTGAAATACTATAACACTAGCACTTTGTTACACAAGAATGGCATCACACTGCAGTGGAGTTACACTGGAATGCTATAACACTGGCACTCTATTACACTAAAATGGTAACACACTGCCGTGGTATACAGGAATGCTATAATACTGGCACTTTATTACGCATGAATGGCATCACACTGCAGTGGTTGTTCACTGGAATGCTATAACACTGGCAGTTTATTACAAAGGGAGGGTATCCCACTGCAGTGGTATTACACTGGAATGCTATAACACTTACGCTCTATTACACAGGAATAGCATCACACTGCAGTGGTTTTACACTGGAATACTATAACACTGGCACTTTATTACGCAGGAATGGCATCACGCTGCAGTGGTATTACACTGAAATGCTATAACACAGGCACTGTATTACCCAGGAATGGCGTCCCTCTGCAGTGGAATTACACTGGAATGCAATAACACTGGCACTTTATTACACAGGAATGACATCACACTGCTGTGGTATTACACTGGAATGATATAACACCGACACTTCATTACACTGGAATGGCATCACACTGCAGTGAAATTACACAGGGATGATATAATACTGGCACATTAATACACTGGAATGGCATCACACTGCAGTGGCATACTGGAATGCGAAATCACTGGCACTTTTTTACAGAATGATAGCATCACACTGCAGTGGAATTACACTGGAGTGCTATAACACTGACACTTTAATACACAGGAATGGCATCACACCGCAGTGGCATTACACTGGAATGCAAAGGCAGTAATATTTTATTACACTGGAATAGCATCACACTGCAGTGGTATACTGGAATGTTATAACGCTGGCACTTTATTACACATGAATGGCATCACACTGCAGTGGTATTACACTGGAATGCGATAACACTGATATTTTATCACAAAAGAATGGCATCACCCTATTGTGGAAAACACTAGATTGCTATAACACTGGCACTTTATTACACAGGAATGGCATTACACTGCAGTGGTTTTACACTGGAATGTTATAACACCGTCACTTAATTACACTGGAAGGGCATAACACTGCAGTGGTAATACACTGGAATGCTAAAACACTGGCACTCTATTACACAGGAATAGCATCACACTGCAGTGGTATTACACTGGAACGCCATAACACTGGCATTTTTTTATACAGGAATGGCATCACACTGCGGTGGAATTACAGTGGAATGCTATAACACTGGCACTTTATTACACAGGAATTGCCTCACACTGCAGTGGTATCACAATGGATTGCTATAACACTGGCACTTTATTACACAGGAAATGCATCACACTGCAGTGGAAATACACTGGAATGCTATAACTTTGGTATTTTATTACACATGAATGGCATCACACTGCAGTGGTATTACACTGGAATGCTATAACACTGGCACTTTATTACACAGAAAGGGCATCGCACTGCAGTGGTATTAAACTGGAATGCTATAACACCGGCACTTTATTTCACAAAAATGGCATCATACTGCAGTGGTATTACACTGGAATGCTATAACGCTGGCACTTCAATTACACAAGAATGGCATCAAAATTCAGTGGAATTACACCAGAATGCTATAACACTGGCACTTTATTACACATGAATGACATAACACTGCAATGGTATGACACTGGAATGCTTTAAAACCGGCACTTTATTACACTGGAATGGCATCACACTGCAATGATATTACACTGGAATGGCATAACACTGGCACTTTATTACACAGGAATGGCATCACACTGCAGTGGTATTACACTGGAACGCTATAACACTGGCACTTCATTACACAGGAATTGCATCACACTGCAGTGGTATACTGGAATGCCGTAACACTGGCACTTTATCACACAGGAATGACATCACACTGCAGTGGTATTACACAGGAATGCTATAACACTGTCACTTTACAACACATGAATGGCATCACACTGCAGTGGAATTACACTGAATGCTATAATACAGTCACTTTATTACACAGGAATGGCATCACACTGCAGTGGTATTACACTGGAATGCTATAACACTGGCACTTTATTACACAGGAATGGCCTCGCGCTGCAGTGATATTACACTGGAATGCTATAAAACTGACACTTTATTACACAGGAATGGCATCACGCTACAGTGTTTTTACACTGGAATGCTATAACACTGGCACTTTATTACACAGGAATGGCCTCGCGCTGCAGTGATATTACACTGGAATGCTATAACATTGGAACTCTATTACACAGGAATGGCATCACACTGCAACGTATTACTTTGGAATGCTATAATACAGTCACTTTATTACACAGGAATGGCATCACACTGCAGTGGTATTACACTGGAATGCTATAACACTGGCACTTTATTACACAGGAATGGCCTCGCGCTGCAGTGATATTACACTGGAATGCTATAAAACTGACACTTTATTACACAGGAATGGCATCACGCTACAGTGTTTTTACACTGGAATGCTATAACACTGGCACTTTATTACACAGGAATGGCCTCGCGCTGCAGTGATATTACACTGGAATGCTATAACATTGGAACTCTATTACACAGGAATGGCATCACACTGCAACGTATTACTTTGGAATGCTATAATACAGTCACTTTATTACACAGGAATGGCATCACACTGCAGTGGTATTACACTGGAATGCTATAACACTGGCACTTTATTACACAGGAAGGGTATCACACTGCAGTGGTATTACACCGGAATGCTATAACACTGTCACTTTATTACACAGGAATGGCATCACACTGCAGTGAAATTACACAGGAATGCTATAACACTGGCAGTTTATTACGTTGGAATGGCATCACTCTGCAGTGGTATACTGGAATGATATAACACTAGCACTTTATTACGCACGAATGGCATCACACTACAGTGGTAATACACTGGAATGCTATAATACGGGCACTTTATTACACAGGAATGGCATCACACTATAGTGGAATTGCACTGAATGCTATAACACTGGCACTTTATGACAGAGTAATGGCATCACACTGCATTGGAAATACACTGAAATGCTATAACACTGGCACTGTATTACGTTGGAATGGCCTCACACTGCAGTGGTATACTGGAATGCAATAACACTGGCACTTTATTACGCAGGAATGGCACAAAACTGCAGTGGTAATACACTGGAATGCTATAACACTGTCACTTTATTATACAGGAATGAAGTCACACTGAAGTGGAATTACACTGAATGCTATAACACTGGCACTTTATTACACATGACTGGCATCACACTGCAGTGGAATTACACTGAATTGTTATAACACAGCCACTTTATTACACAGGAATGGCATTACACTTCAGTGGTATTACACTGGAATGCTATAACACCGTCACTTTAATACACTGGAAGGGCATAACACAGCAGTGGTATTACTCTGGAATGCTATAACACTGCCGCTATATTACACAGGAATAGCATCACACTGCAGTGTTATTACACTGAAATGCTATATAACTGGCACTTTATTACACAGGAATGACATCACACTGCAGTGGTAATACACTGGGATGATATAACACCGGCACTTTATTACACTGGAATGGCAACACACTACAGTAGAATTACACTGGAGTGTTATAACACTGGCACTTTTTTTACACTGGAATGGTACACATTGCAGTGGTTTAGTGGAGTGCGATATCACTGGCACTTTATTACACACTAATGGCATCACACTGCAGTGGAATTACACTGGAGTGCTATAACACTGGCACTTTATTACACAGGAATGGCATCAAACTACAATGGTATTATACTAGGATGCTATAACACTGTCACTTTATTACACAGGAATGGCATTACACTGCAGTGGATTTACACTGGAATGCTATAACACTGGCAACTCACTACACAGGAATGGCCTCATACTGCAGTGGTATTACACTGGAATGCTCTAACACTTGCACTTTATTACACAGCAATGGCATCACACTGCAGTGGTATTACACTGGAATGCTATTACACAGGTACTTCATTAAACAGGAATAGCATCACACTACAGTGTTATTACACTGGAATGCTATAACAATGGCACTTTGTTACACAGGAATGGCATCACACTGGAATGCTATAACACTGGAATGCTATAACACTGGCACTTTATCACACAGTAATCGCATAACACTGCAGGGGTATTACACTGGAATGCTGTAACACCGGCACTTTATTACGCAGGAATGGCATCACACTGCAGTGGTAATACACTGGAATGCTATAACACTGAAACTTCATTACAAAGGAAAGGCATCACACTGCAGTGGTGGAATTACACTGGGATGCTATAACACTGGCACTTTGTTATACTGGAATGGCATCACACTGCAGTGCCATTACACTGGAATGCTTTTACACTGGCACTTTATTACACAGGAATGACATCACACTGCTGTGGTATTACACTGGAATGATATAACACCGACACTTCATTACACTGGAATGGCATCACACTGCAGTGAAATTACACAGGGATGATATAATACTGGCACATTAATACACTGGAATGGCATCACACTGCAGTGGCATACTGGAATGCGAAATCACTGCCCTTTTTTACAGAATGATAGCATAACACTGCAGTGGAATTACACTGGAGTGGCATCACACCGCAGTGGCATTACACTGGAATGCAAAGGCAGTAATATTTTATTACACTGGAATAGCATCACACTGCAGTGGTATACTGGAATGTTATAACGCTGGCACTTTATTACACATGAATGGCATCACACTGCAGTGGTATTACACTGGAATGCGATAACACTGATATTTTATCACAAAAGAATGGCATCACCCTATTGTGGAAAAACACTAGATTGCTATAACACTGGCACTTTATTACACAGGAATGGCATTACACTGCTGTGGTTTTACACTGGAATGTTATAACACCGTCACTTAATTACACTGGAAGGGCATAACACTGCAGTGGTAATACACTAAAATGCTAAAACACTGGCACTCTATTACACAGGAATAGCATCACACTGCAGTGGTATTACACTGGAACGCCATAACACTGGCATTTTTTTATACAGGAATGGCATCACACTGCGGTGGAATTACAGTGGAATGCTATAACACTGGCACTTTATCACACAGGAATTGCCTCACACTGCAGTGGTATCACAATGGATTGCTATAACACTGGCACTTTATTACACAGGAAATGCATCACACTGCAGTGGAAATACACTGGAATGCTATAACTTTGGTATTTTATTACACATGAATGGCATCACACTGCAGTGGTATTACACTGGAATGCTATAACACTGGCACTTTATTACACAGAAAGGGCATCGCACTGCAGTGGTATTAAACTGGAATGCTATAACACCGGCACTTTATTTCACAAAAATGGCATCATACTGCAGTGGTATTACACTGGAATGCTATAACGCTGGCACTTCAATTACACAAGAATGGCATCAAAATTCAGTGGAATTACACCAGAATGCTATAACACTGGCACTTTATTACACAGGAATGGCATAACACTGCAATGGTATGACACTGGAATGCTTTAAAACCGGCACTTTATTACACTGGAATGGCATCACACTGCAATGATATTACACTGGAATGGTATAACACTGGCACTTTATTACACAGGAATGGCATCACACTGCAGTGGTATTACACTGGAACGCTATAACACTGGCACTTCATTACACAGGAATGGCATCACACTGCAGTGGTATACTGGAATGCAGTAACACTGGCACTTTATCACACAGGAATGACATCACATTGCAGTGGTATTACACAGGAATGCTATAACGCTGTCACTTTACAACACATGAATGGCATCACACTGCAGTGGAATTGCACTGGAATGCTATAAAATTGGCACTTTATTGCACAGGAATGGTATAACACTGCAGTGGAATAACCCTGAATGCTATTTCACCGGCACTTTATTACACATGAATGGCATAACACCGCAGTGGTATTACACTGGAATGCTATAACACTCACTTTATTACACAGGAATGGCATCACACTGCAGTGAAATAACACAGGAATGCTACAGCACTGGCAGTTTATTACGTTAGAATGGCATCACACTGCAGTGGTATACTGGAATGATATAACACTAGCACTTTATTACGCAAGAATGGCATCACACTGCAGTGGTAATACACTGGAATGCTATAACACGGGCACTTTATTACACAGGAATGGCATCACACTGCAGTGGAATTACACTGGAATGTTATAACACAGGCACTTTTTTACACTGGAATGGTACACACTGCAGTGGTTTAGTGGAGTGCGATAACTCTTGCACTTTATTACACACTAATGGCATCACCCTGCAGTGGAATTACACTGGAGTGCTATAACACATGCACTTCATTACACAGGAATGGCATCACCCGGCAATTGTATTATACTAGGATGCTATAACACTGTCACTTTATTAAACAGGAATGGCTTCACGCTGCAGTGGATTTACACTGGAATGTATAAAACTGGCAACTTACTACACAAGAATGGCCTCATACTGCAGTGGTATTACACTGGAATGCTCTAACACTTGCACTTTATTACACAGCAATGGCATCACACTGCAGTGGTATTACATTGGAATGCTATTACACCGGTACTTCATTAACCAGGAATAGCATCACACTACAGTGTTATTACACTGGAATGCAATAACATTGGCGCTTCATTACACAGGAATGGCATCATACTGGAATGCTATAACACTGGAATGCTATAACACTAGCACTTTATCACTCAGTAATCGCATAACACTGCAGGGGTATTACACTGGAATGCTATAACACCGGCAACATTATTACGCAGGAATGGCATCACACTGCAGTGGTAATACACTGGAATGCTACAACACTGGCACTTTATTACACAGGAATGGCATCACACTGCAGTGGTATTACACTGGAATGCTATAACACTGGCACTTCATTACACAGGAATGGCATTACACTGCAGTTGTATACTGGAATGCCTTAACACTGTCACTTTATCAAACAGGAATGACATCACACTGCAGTAGTAATACACTGGAACGCTATATTACTGGCCCTTAATCACATGTATGTCATCACACTGCAGTGGAATTACATTGGGATGCTTTAACACGGTCTCTTCATTTCACAGGAATGGCATCACACTGCAGTGGTATTACACTGGAATGCTGTGACACTAGCACTTTGTTACACAGGAATGGCATCACACTGCAGTGGTATTACACTGGAATGCTATAACACCGGCACTTTATTTCACAAGAATGGCATCATACTGCAGTAGTATTACACTGGAATGCTATAACGCTGGCACTTTATTACACAAGAATGGCATCACACTGCAGTGGTATTACACTGGAATGCGATAACACTGACATTATATCACACAAGAATGGCATCACACTATTGTGGAAAAACACTGGATTGCTATAACACTGGCACTTTATTACACACGAATGGCATTACACTGCAGTGGTATTACACTGGAATGCTATAACACTGTCACTTTATTACACTGGAAGGGCATAACACTGCAGTGGTAATACACTGGAATGCTGTAACACTGGCACTTTATTTCACAAGAATAGCATCACACTGCAGTGGTAGTACACTGGAACGCCATAACACTGGCATTTTATTAAACAGGAATGGCATCACACTGCGGTGGAATAACAGTGGAATGCTATAACACTGGCACTTTATTACACAAGAATAGCCTCACACTGCAGTGGTATTACACTGGAATGCTATAACACTGGCACTTTATTACACTCGAAGGGGATCACACTGCAGTGGAAATACACTGGAATGCTATAACTTTGACATTTTATTACACATGAATGGCATCACACTGCAGTGGTATTACACCGGAGAGCTATAACACTGTGACTTTATTACACAGGGATGGCATCGCACTGCAGTGGTATTAAACTGTAATGCTATAACACCGGCACTTTATTTCACAAGAATGGCATCATACTGCAGTAGTATTACACTGGAATGCTATAACGCTGGTACTTTATTACACAGGAAGGGCATCACACTGCAGTGGAAATAAACTGGAATGCTATAACTTTGGCATTTTATTACACATGAATGGCATCAAACTGCAGTGGAATCACATCTGAATGCTATAACACCGGCACTTTATTTCACAAGAATGGCATCATACTGCAGTAGTATTACACTGGAATGCTCTAACACTTGCACTTTATTACACAGAAATAGCATCACACATCAGTGGTATTACACTGGAATGCTATAACACCGTCACTTTTTTACACTGGAAGGGCATAACACTGCAGTGGTATTACACTGGAATGCTATATCACTGTTACTTTATTACACAAGGATGGCATCACACTGCAATGAAATTACACTGGCAGGCTATAACACTGGCACTTTATTACACATGATTGGCAACACACTGCAGTGGTATTACACTGGAATGCAATAACACTGCCGCTATATTACACAGGAATGGCATCACACTTCAGTGGTATTACACTGGAATGCTATATCACTGGCACTTTATTACACAGGAATGACATCTTTTCGCTGTGGTATTACATTGGAATGCGATAACACTGGCACTGTATTACCCAAGAATAGCATCACACTGCAGTGGAATCACAATTAAATGCCATATCTCTGGCACTTTATTACACAAGAGTGGCATTACACTGCAGTGGTAATACACTGGTATGATATAACACCGGCACGTTATTGCACTGGAATGGCAACACACTGCAGTGGAATTACACAGGAATATTATAACACTGGCACTTTTTTACACTGGAATGGTACACACTGCAGTGGTTTAGTGGAGTGCGATATCACTGGCACTTTATTACACACTAATGACATCACACTGCAGTGGAATTACACTGGAGTGCTATAACACTGGCACTTTATAACACAGGAATGGCATCACACTGCAATTGTATTATACTAGGATGCTATAACACTGTCACTTTATTACACAGGAATGGCATCACACTGCAGAGGATTTACACTGGAATGCTATAACACTGGCAACTTACTACACAGGAATGCCCTCATACTGCAGTGGTATTACACTGGAATGCTCTAACACTTGCACTTTATTTTACACAGCAATGGCATCACACTGCAGTGGTATTACATTGAATGCTATTACACTGGTACTTCATTAAACAGGAATAGCATCACACTACATCGTTATTACACTGGAATGCTATAACATTGGCACTTTATTATACAGGAATGGCATCACACTGGAATGCTATAACACTGAAATGGTATAACACTGGCACTTTATCACACAGTAATCGCATAACGCTGCAGGGGTATTACACTGGAATGCTATAACACCGGCACTTTATTACGCAGGAATGGCATCACACTGCAGTGGTAATACACTGGAATGCTATAACACTGGCACTTCATTACATAGGAAAGGCATTACACTGCAATGAAATTACACTGGAATGATATAACACTGGCACTTTACCACAGAGGAATGACATCACACTGTAGTGGTATTACACTGGAATGCTACAACACTGGCACTTTATTTCGCAGGAATGGCATCACACTGCAGTGGTAATACAATGAAACGCTATAACACTAGCACTTTATATCACATGAATGGCATCACACTGCAGTGGAATTACACTGGAATGCTATAACACTGTAACTTCATTACACAGGAATGGCATCACACTACAGTGGTATTACACTGGAATGCTGTAACACCAGCACTTTATTACACAGGATTGGCATCACACTGCAGTGGTATTACACTGGAATGCTATAACACTGGATCTTTATTACACAGGGATGGCATCACACTGCAGTGGTATTACCCTGGAATGCTATAACACAGGCACTTCATTACACAGGAATGGCATCACTATGCAGTGGTATTACACTAGAATGCTATAACACTGACGCCCTGTTACACATGAATGGCATCACACTGCAGTGGTATTTACTGGGATGCAATAACACTGTCATTTTATTACACAGGAATGGCATCACTCTACAGTGGTATTACACTGGAATGCTATAACATTGGCACTTTATAACACAGGAATAAAATCACACTACAGTGGAATTACACTGGAATGCTATAACACTGGTACTTTATTACACAGGGATGGCATCACACTGCAGTGGTATAACACTGGAATGCTATTACACTGGCACTTCATTAAACAGGAATAGCATCACACTACAGTGTTATTACACTGGAATGCTATAACACCGGCACTTTATTACGCAGGAATGGCATCACACTGCAGTGGTATTACACTGGAATGCTATAACACTGGCACTTTATTACACAGGAAGGGCAAAACACTGCAGTGGAAATACACTGGAATGCTATAACTTTGGCATTTTATTACACATGAATGGCATCACACTGCATTGGTATTACACTGGAATGCTATAACACTGGCGCTTCATTACAAAGGGATGGCATCGCACTGCGGTGGAATTAAACTGGAATGCCATAACACCGGCACTTGATTTCACAAAAACGGCATCATACTGCAGTAGTATTACACTGGAATGCTATAACGCTGGCACTTTATTTACACAAGGATGGCATCAAACTGCAGTGGACTTACACCAGAATTCTATAACACTGGCACTTTATTACACAGGAATGGCATAACACTGCAGTGGTATGACACTGGAATGCTATAGAACCGGCACTTTTTTACACTGGAAGGGCATAACACTGCAGTGGTATTACACTGGAATGCTATATCACTGTTACTTTATTACACAAGGATGGCATCACACTGCAAAGAAATTACACTGGCAGGCTATAACACTGGCACTTCATTACACAGGATTGGCAACACACTGCAGTGGTATTACACTGGAATGCTATAACACTGCCGCTATATTACACAGGAATGGCATCACACTGCAGTGGTATTACACTGGAATGCTATATCACTGGCACTTTATTACACAGGAATGACATCTTTTCGCTGTGGTATTACATTGGAATGCGATAACACTGGCACTGTATTACCCAAGAATAGCATCACACTGCAGTGGAATCACAATTAAATGCCATATCTCTGGCACATTATTACACAGGAGTGGCATTACACTGCAGTGGTAATACACTGGTATGATATAACACCGGCACGTTATTGCACTGGAATGGCAACACACTGCAGTGGAATTACACAGGA
>SDVV010007028.1:0-18033 GCA_016164225.1 Gammarus roeselii
GTATATATATATATTTATATATATATATATATATCTGTGTATTTATATATTTATATATTGAATATGTGATTCATATTCTTTTTTGTATTTATATCAATAAATGACTAAATAACTCCTACCATACTTGAAGGGATTCCTTCATGTTTAACTGAAATATTGAGTTGCAATTCATTGTGCTAGTAGACTAACATTACAAAACTATCATTCAGTTACATAATGTCACATCTTTAATGATATAATTTGTCACTTTTTGTTACTATTTTATCACAAAATCCATAATTTAGTACCTAATTTTGAGGTTCCAGACCAGTCTGTGCCCTGATTTTAGCTATAATGCAAACAAAACTTTTGTTGGGTCTCTCCTTGAACAAATGGTGTTTCTGTATTCAATTTTTTTAATGCAAGTTTCTTTCCTTGTTTTTCATCAAAATTTTTAATTATTTGATTCATACCTTTGCAGCCCCCCAAGAGCTGAGCATACCCAGTTGTCACGTGCACCAAGCCCGGAGAAGCCAGCACAGCCATGCGCGCCAGCACCTACAAAGACTCCGCGGAACAACAACAGGAAGATGCTGGAAGGGATGCGCACCATTGGCTTCCAGAGAAAAAACGAAAAGCCATTCGCACAAAAACTCAAAGCACAAATACAAATCCGCATAAAACTATAAAAGCTAATACATACACATATATAAAAAGAACAGAAACAAACAGGACAAGTCACACCACAGACTTGCCAACACGACTGGGAACGCAAGACCCTAGAACCTAAACAACCTATTCCTCATAAACTCAGACAACCCTGCCTTGGAAGCAAAAATGGTAGCTGACTCAACAACAGCAGCAGGCAGCTCATTCCATATCCTAATGCATCAAACATTAAAAAACCTCCTTGCCACATCCATAGAGCAGCGGGGCTTCAAGAGTTTGTGCTTATGTCCCCGTGTCCTACCATCCAGCAACCTTTGTAACCGAATGGACAAAACTCAAAACTCTCGGTGTCACAATACAGAATTCTCCAATACTTTATGAGGTCACTTCTCATTAACCTGCCCTTGATTAACAAATTTAGAGCCATCAGTCTGTCATGGTAGGACATCTCAGATGGACCATGCACCTGTTTGGTTCACCTCCTCTGAACAGACTCAAGCAACTTCACATCCTGGACATAACCAACATTCCACACACAGAAGCAGTAATAGAGAATGGGCCTAACATGTGCCACAAAGAGTGTGACCATAAAATTTGGGCTTCTATTAACTGTCCACCTAAGCAAAAAACTTTGAAGACCAGCAGCTTGTCTCACAACTTCTCTGACATGGTCATGAAACTTGATACCAACATCCACATAAACTCCCAAATCGTGATGAACTTAGGCAAACTTCAAACAAGCACCCCCAAGAGTGTAAACAGCCTCTGCACTGGGACCAATCCAACCAGCAAAACGTCTTCTGAAATGTAAAACAACACACTCGCTAGGGTTCAATGACAAATTCCATGAAGATGCAGTCTGGAATATTTTGTCAAGGTCTCCTTGTAAAGCAGACACACCACCAAGAACATCATGAGGTTGGAAAGACAAAACGAATTTTATAATCATCAGCAAATGCGCCAAACTTAGGTACAAGGCCATCTGTCAAAAAATTAACATATTTAAGAAAGAGAACGACCCAAGACTGAACCCTGTGGAACTCCACTCAAAACATCCCTCAGCTCACTATTCACTACATCAACGACAACACACATGATTCGAAAATGAAGAAAACTACCAGTCCACCTCAACACAACCCCAGAAACTCCAAGTGCCTGCAACTTCAGAAGAGAAATGGGATGGGAAACAACATCAAATGCCTTTGAAGAATCAAGCATGGCCAAATCCACCACCAAAGCAGCATCGACAGACTTAACTTCATCCGAATAGACCAGCAATATCTGATCCTCTGTTAATCTAGCCTTCCTAAATTCAAACTGTCTGAAAGAAAGGAGCTGGTAAAACTCAAAGTAGTCCACCAGCTCAGCAGCAGCCATCCTCTCCATCAATTTGCAGCAAACAGAGGTAAGGCCAACTGGGTGAGAGTTGATGGGATCACTAGATTTACTTTTGAAAATTGGAATTACCAATGAACTCTTCCATGCATCAGGGAGCACTCCACTCTGCAGAGAAAGGTTAAAGATTATAAAGAGAGGCTTTGTCAACTGCACAGCACACTCCTTCAGCAACTTAGGGTGAGCTAACATTGAGCCCCGCCAGAACGCCATGGACATTCCAAGACCTAATGGCTAACTTGCTCATATTGACACCAAATAACTGGAAAAGAGGAGGATTGGGAGGAACATTTTCTCTATATAGGCCAGAGAAGGCGGATGATAAAAGCTCTGCCATCTCCAGCAGATTGTAAACCAGCTGTCCACCTGCATTATGAAGTGTTCCAACCCCAAGAGGACCTTTCTTCTTCCTTCGTATATAGGCATGGAACAGCTTTGGGGAGTTACTATACCATTGCATAAGATATTCCTCGTACTAAGATCAACTGAACAAAGCATGATTTCGAAACTGACAGTTGAGATCAAGAAAGGTAGCTAGTGACTCCAAAGTATTTTGATAATTTCTGCTAAACCTCCTTGAAATTTTGTACTAATTTCTCGCATTTGCTCTCCTCACCTTAAACCCGTGGGGAGGCGTCACAGACCAACCATGGTACCCTAGGTGAGTCTCCAGCAAGAGCACATGAAAGTCTATCAGACTCCTCAGTATACTGAGGAACACCCTATATGCCTCACAAACACCCAGGTAAACCAACTCAAGAGGCCAATCAATTCTTGATAATGTTTATGAAATAGCGCTGTAGTTACCCCGGTGCTAAGAATACTTACGAGCTTGGTGTCTTGCACCAGCAGCACCATCAGGCTCCAAGACATTCGTAAACAAATAATCACAAATAACAGGCGAGTGCGCGCACCTTGGAAGAGGAGCCAAAACATCAACATCCCCAACACGATCTGGCTTGCTTGTAAAAAATCAATCCAGTATGTTGCCGGACGAGAGAAAAGTCTGCTCCCTCACCCACTGATGCAAAACAATCCAAAAAGAGTTAATCCCTCAAGTTAACATTCTCTTCCTGCACCAACCCATCCGACCACTTCACCGAGGGCAGGTTGAAATCCCCCAACACGATCACCTCACGACCAACCCAGAAGTCACTAATCAACTTTTTCAGATCAAGATTTTCCTGATCACCATATGATGAAGGTCTATAAACAGCTAAAATCTACAAATCAAATTGAAACAGAAAGACTGCTGCTACAATTGGCAAGTCCAGACTAACCTCTTCATACTTCAGTGATTTTTTCAAATATATACAAATACAGTGTTTTCTCACTCCAGTATGCAAATCTCCTCTCACAACAGAAAATCCATAAACCTCAACAAAAGAAGAGCAAATTGAGCTCACAAGCCAAGTCTCACCAATCACAAACACCTCCAGCCTTATTTTGTGAAATCAAATCTATTTTGTTTGTAAGACCATTGACATTTGCCTGGCCAATCTTCAGCAATGAAAACCCTCAACAATTGATGGACCCAACACCCACACCGCGGTAACCAGAGCCGCCACCGCGGTAACCAGAGCCGCCACCGCGGCCACCAGAGCTTTCATCGCGGCCACCAGAGCCGCTGCCACCGCGGCCACCAGAGCCGCTGCCACCGCGGCCACCAGAGCCGCTGCCACCGCGGCCACTAGAGCCGCCACTGCGGCCACCAGAGCCGCCACTGCGGCCACCAGAGCCGCCACCGCGGCCACCAGAGCCGCCACCGCGGCCATCCAAGCCGCCACCGCGGCCATCCAAACCATCACCGCGGCCATCCAAACCGCCACCACGACCGCCAGAACCACTCCCGCAGACACCAGAACCGCCCTGGCGGACACCAGAACCGCCCCCACGGACACCAGAACCGCCCCCGCGGACACCATCATACACTATGCATTTCTATTAAGACAATTTTTAAAGAAAATAAGTAGCTTCAGATTGATTAAGTAAAACAGTATTATGAACAAAGCCTGTATAAAAACACAAAGAGATGAAGCAACCTACCAGTGTTAAAAAACTTATTCGACCCCTACCAGAATACCATGAGGCATCTCATGAATAACTTTTTTTTATTCTTTCTTTCTACCTGTGTGTTTGCAAAACGTGCAAATGCAACATCCGTCGCAACAATTGTGCATTGCAATTTTCAATATCTACGCCATTTGTTGGTGATGTTTAAAATGCTCCGGTGGAAATGCAGCTTAAATCAGATCAACGTTTAAATTTCATAACAGTAACCCAAGGTGTTTAAACGCATTGAAAAATGTTCATTCGTTACATGAAGGAAATCAAAGTTCAAGTTGGCCAATAACAATTAATTAAGGTGAAAGCTTGAGCAGGCTGCTTCTGAGCACCAATCAAACTCGGTTTGATTTTTATTAACCAACACTGATTTGTCAATACACAGACGCCTCTGCTTTGCTCCCTGCACCGAGTCACTGCTATTAGGGAATAGACATAAATGCCACAGTCACACGAGTATTATTAGAGATCAGGTTATATTACGCATCGGGGTAACTGAAAGTTGGTCCCGCCGACATTTGCTGGCTGGCAGTCTTCAATTCATGTTTCTAACCAAGGGACACGTGTACGTGTTTGTAACGCGCAGGGCAAACGTACGTAATATTCTCGAGTGAGTACGTGTTCTAAACTGCGGGGCCAACGCGGGTTGGATATCGTGTCACGTTTTGTTGAACTAATTCGGGTTGTTTTTGCGAAGTTTACCGGCATTACCGAAATTAAACTAATTTTCGTGACCCCAATAATTACAGGTTCACCATCAACGTTTATGAACTAGTGAAATCGGAAGGGCGAAGATGGGAGGTGATCAATAGGCAATTAAATCTTGTCTGAACGAAACAAAAAACTATTCGTCTCCAAATGTCTCCAACAATTTATAGAGCTCCCTTTCTAAACATAACTTAGGAAATAAGTAACACGATGCATCACACTGGATATATCTTGAGTTATGGATAGAAGGGGAGCTCTACAAAAATTGTTGTTGGCTATAATTTGCTTTCGTTTGTGTTATTAATTGTGTATTAGTAAGCAAAAAGGCAAAAATTGAGTTATTTGACATTTGCTTATAGTACCATTAGATTGTTTATACAGAACATGTAGTTTCTAATTACGATTAGATTTGGAGGATTTAATAATACTAATAATTTAATTCTCAATCTCTGCGTCATTTGTTCATCCCACTTCACACTGTTGCACAATATTCCTTCCTGGTGGAGTGGTGTTCACGACAAGGTATTAATGCCAGAATATCTAACCTGTAATGCTGAACTGTTTTCTTACTACTATGGTATAAAATTCTACGTGTGTACATATATACATCGTTTGAGGTTTCCCCAACATATTATTTAATGCCACGCTAATTCAACGTATAACGTCACGACTACTTGACTTCGATTTCGTGTACAGTTTCATGCCCCATTTACATCGAAACAAACAGTAGAGTGCTACAGAAATAGGGACTCTCCTTAATTTGTGTGCTTCTTAAAGCAAATAACGCGTTTGTTGGAGTAACTGAACAGACTTTGAACAGAAAATTAATTGGAATGCTTGTTTTCTGGTACAGAAAAAAAGGATTTTCTTGTGCGGTGGGGTAGTTCAATATTAGCTCCCTATCAGTGTGTCAAAGGAATTGACACACTGATAGGGGGTCAATTGTCGCCATTGTTGTATAATGTTTACACCGATGATCTGAATTCACAACTAGTCAGGGAGAATGTAGTGTGTCATGTTGTGAATTGCTCTGTTAATAATCTTAGTTATCCCAATGTTATGTGTTAATAGCACCAACTCTATCGACATCGCAGAAGCTTCTAGATATTTGTAGCCATTCTGCTCGGCCCTGTGATATTGTGTATAACACCTCAAAGACTGTGGGTATGTTGGTCTGGCTAGAAGGTCCTAAGCGTTGCATCTCGACTGATGTTATGCTAGATGGTGTCACACTTGATTTTGTGGACGAATTTTTGTATCATTGGCATATTGTTTCTGCAGATTGCACTGATGATAAAGATGCTACTAAGCAGACTAAACGACAAAACGCCGTTGGTAACATACTATTACAGAAGTTCTTCTTTGCGCCAAAGGAAGCAGAAATACAGCTTTATAAATCTTATTGTTACCCAGTTTACTGCAATGCACTGCTGAGATATTTTTGTCAATACCATGTGAGAAAGCAGACAGTGAGCAATCATGACACATTTTGTCGACTGATGCGTATAAGACCTGAACCATGAACATAACAGCACCTATCTATACATTGACAATGTTATAGCTCTTATTAGCTCTCTCGATTATTGTGTCTGGGTACAAATCATATATAAGTTATAAATCCTCGGAATTCCACTAAGCTGGCGGTATATTTTTCAAGCACCCTCTGGTGGCGGCCGGTGATTATTAGCATCACAATAATGTCTTATTAGCTATCATTATCTTGCATGGACAATATCTAATCATTATTTCACAAGGATAATATCTGACTTATTCACAAGGTGGGCTTAGATTTATTCACACTCGTCTATCAGAAGACAAGGGCTTATGATGCTGCATATGAACACATTAATTAAAAACGAATTGCCTTTCCCGGCAAAAGAATAATAAAATAGGCTCAAATTTAGGAGCTACCCATTATATCCCTGTATGTAAGCATTTTGGGGCACCGAACGCAAGCCGAGGAAGGCTTATACGAGCATAGTATCTCAACTGTCGATCAGCTGCGCTTTGCGTTCAATAAGAGAAGGGAGGCCATGTCGAACATTTGATTAAAACAAAATAGTGTTATGATAAACTTTCCTCCCTATTACTTTGTTTAAAACCACCAGACTTTGATAAGTTTGTCTGGGAGTATACTTTACGAGAGGATCAAATGATTATGACATATACAATAACAATGTATTTATCATGCGTCAAAAAATGAACGTATGTGTGCTCAACTGAGGGTTTTGTAATTGCTCGCTGTGAATAAACAAATATGTCACTGTCTCATGATGCGGTCACACCTGTTCCTGATGCGGTCACATCTGTTACTGATTCGGTCACACCTGTTACTGATGCGGTCACACCTGTTACTGATGCGGTTACACCTGTTACTGACGCGGTCACACCTGTTACTGATGAGGTCACACCTGTTACTGATGCGGTCATTCCGCTGATGAGTTAGGAACAATGGCCGTTCGTACAGTTGACGAAAAAAAAATGGAAAACTGCTCACAGTTGATGAGATAGTTTGGTTGCAAACAGCTTCATACCAGCTATTCTTTATGGCTGTAAATACAATCTGATTGCTAGGTCAATATACGTCAAATGAAAACTTCTTCCTGTCAAGCGATCGAAGAAAATATGCGACAGGAAGCGGGAATTGCGATACCCTACAGTAGGGAATTCCCATACAGTTTAGTATGAGAATTCCGATTCCTATCTCTTATTCTCCCCCACTGCAATGGGGGCTTTGGTCCCTGTTGCAAAGTATGCGCACGGCAAATAGAATTAAAATACAAACATTTGAAATCGGATGATTTTTAACAAAATAATATAGATGGTAGTTTATAATCAGTTTCATTGTTTTACAGCAAATGCTCGAAATGACCTTTCTTCTCTTGAACCCAAGGCGCAGCTCTTTCCCTCGAGGTCGCGCAATCATCCTCATGTTCTCCTCAGGCATTAAAAAGCGCGAATTGTTCAATTGTCTTCTCTAAACATTTAATGGCAAAAGACCGAGAGTTCTTCTTGTGTTACAAAGCTTGGTTCCTGAAGGAATTGTCCAACGGTGCCCATCCTGCGAATGCGGGAGTTTCCTGAAGGGATTGTCCAAAGGTTTCAATCCTGCGAATGCAGTGGTCATTCGTTCCTGAAGAAATTGTCCAAAGGTGCCAACCCTGCGAATGCGGTGCCCATTGGTTCCTGAAGGAATTGTCCAAAGGTGCCAACCCTGCGAATGCGGTGGCTATTGATTCCTGAAGGAATCGTCCAAAGGTGCCAATCCTGCAAATGCGGTGGCCATTGATTCCTGAATGAATTGGCCAAAAGGGCCAATCCAGTGAATGCTGTGGCCAATGATGCTCAGAGTTTCTGGATGTCACTCGAACATTGACAACCTCAACACAATAGTGAAAGCACGGAGCGATGATATGACTGCTGATACCATCCTGCTAACACCAGTACTGGTATCTAGTAACATAGTTCTTCACTGCAGGGCTGCATGTTAGACCCCTATTCGTGATTTCGTTCAGGCCTCTTCCACATCAGCCGAACCGCTAAACCTTGTCTCAAGAAGAACATGATCCTCGATGACCCCTATCCAAGATTTCACGTTTGATTCAGTGGCTTTCTTGCATTGAACGACTTCATTGGAATTCATAAGTGCTCAATAACGATCATTTTTGAAATTAGGGGACTGATGAAAGATAAACTATATTTGATCAGTTCATATCAATCTCTCGATCAGTGACTCAAGTCTCATGCAATCGAAGAATTGAAGAAGACATGAAAGTATTCGAGGCAAGAATGTATTCGGAGTTAGGAAAATCTGAGGAAGATTGCGCGGCGCACGAGGGAACGAGTTCCACTTCTCGGTCATGAGATGGGAGGCCACTTCGATCATATGTTGCAAATAGAGATTTTTATTATAAACTGCCATCTGTAATCTTTTGTTTAAAAACCACAGACTTTACAATTGTGTTTTAAACGTGTTTAGTATGTGTTCACTCCGTGGTAGGCTAGAATGCTGATCCTGTATCACATATAAAACAATTATTCACCTACTTACTAAAGTTTGCTACGCATCCCAAGTCTTGCATGGCGATATTGGCACCCTGGAACGTGACGTCAGAGGTTTGGTACCCTCAGTGCCGATCAGCAGAATATCTTGGTTGATCATTGTCATCACCGTGGTTGATCGAGTTCACTTACCTGTGCTGGTCCTGAAGTTCTGGGTCGGTCCACCTGGTTGTAATCTCGCTGTAGGAGTCACGCTCTTCCATCAAGTACAACTGATGCTGAGCACGGGCTCGTTTGCTGCGCTTGCTGTGCTTGTGTTTATTCACCATTTCAAATAATAATATATTTTCCGAAGAAAGGTAATACGTTTAGTTATGAATAAATGACCACAGTCGGCAGAGTTTTTTCTATTTGGTTGTTGTCATGTTTTGTGCGGTGTTGGGTAAATACATTTATTCTCAGGTGAAAGAAAGACTCGAGAAACAAATTGAAACTCTCCCGTATCACCTGTAAAGAAAAAGCATTTTTAATCGAACGTTTGCGTTTATATTCACGAAAATTTTGTAATAGAACCATGTATGACATGGTACTTCTGAAAATTTCCCGAAAACAATAGAAAATAAGCCCTAAAAAACAAAGAAGTAAGACGATTTTTAAGTGAAAATTGAAAAAAGTTATGAAGCTTATAATTAAACAGCATTTCGAAAATCACCCCATATTATTCAGTAATATGTATTTATTGCTATTATATGTTTTTTTTTTGTCAGAAGCAATGATAATGTATTTAATTTGATTTCAGTTTTTCAGAAACACGATTTATAGGTTTTAATATAAGTTTATTCAATATATACAGGGTGTCTCAGCCTCCTACCCATGGTGTAAAATCCCGATAAGCGTTTTGTATGCGATACGGAATGGGCTGAAAATTTGATACAAACCAGTAAAAGTTAACTAATATATTTTGCACAAAAGTTAACATATGAGAAGGTTTTTTGAGAACTTGTCTACTCTCTTCAAGATGACCACCTCCACTCCGTAATGGCCGTCGAAGTTTCACTTCAAAAAAGATCAGCACTTTCTTCAAAATATCCTCATCAGTTCGGCCAAATGCTTCCCTGATACAATTCTTGAAATTTCCGGGCTTCGTGTACGTGATGTGCAAGCCTTTGACTTTATATAGCCCCACAAAAAGAAATCACACGATGTAAAATCCGCCAAACGAAGAGGCCTTGTAACATTTGCGTCTTCGTTGGTTCTGCGAAATACCAATCTGTTGCGAATGTCGTGTTGAGCCAGACCCGGACAACTCCTACGAAATGATGAGTGGCACCGTTCTGCATGAAGACGTTTTTTCTTTGATGTTAATTCTGAGTAATTTAAATCAGAATTATTCATGTAGCTTCTTTAGATAACTTTCAGCATGCATGTTTTCTTCATAATATAATAACCCGATTGTGCCAACTTCCAAATGAAGCCCCAGACCGTCTCGCGCTTCCAATGCATACGGAAGGCTTCCTTCCAAATAGAGTTGGTGGTTGGCCAATTACGACAGTTATGATGGTTAGTGGTTGGCAAATTACGACAGTCATGATAGTTGGTGATTGGCCAATTACGACAGTTATTATGGTTAGTGATTGGCCAATTACGACAGTTATGATAGTTAGTGGTTGGCCAATAACGAGAGTTATGATAGTTAGTGGTTGGCCAATTACGACAGTTATGATAGTGGCTGGCCATTTACGACAGTTATGACGATTGAATCATCCTTGCATGTGAAAGTGGGCCTCGTCTGAAAATCCTAATCGTTCCAATCAGTGTGGTGTCTTTTCAAGACGCTGCAATACCTCTGTGATAAATTTGAAACACTTTACCCTATCTTGATCTATGATACTCTGCACAAATCGAACCTTTAACGGATGTGACTGATTCTCAACGACCCTACGCCAGATCGTAGCAGGCGATAGAGCTAAGGCATTGGAAGATGTGTGGGCTGATGTTTTGGTTTATCTTTGAAACTGTTCCAATACGCGCACAATATTTTCATTAATTTTTGTGTGCTAAAGGCTGCTTCTTCTGTGCGTCTTGAGCATTGTTCTTGTCATCATCAGGATTCTAGCGCATTTCAAAATCGTCTTGTCACTTGGTAGGGCACAGTTTCTTCCAAACATTGCTATCCATTTTCTCTTTACGGTGATCAAACTGCCCCTTCCTTCATAAAAAAAACAAGCTATCTCCGTAAGGTCGGAAATGGTGAAAGGAGGTGCCATTTTGAAGTTGGAATATTTTGAAATATATTTCAAAATAGAAAACATGTATTTAAACACATTCAATGGTATATAAGGTACCAATATTCGGTAAATTATTAGTTCTTTACAAGGTTAGGTGAGGAGTTTAAAGCTAATCAAAACCCTTAATTAAACCTGAATGGAAGGCCGAGACACCATGTACAGGGTCGGTATCCTAAGTATAGATGCACCAATTCATCATTGCACACATAACGTAAATGAACCCAAACCTGTTCCTTATTGTACAGTTCAAACTAATCCGCTATTGCTGGCTCGACGGGAACGGGTTTTTATTTAACTCGCAAAGGGTCGTGTTATAATCGTGTTAACTTCAACAAATAGTTTTAGTTTATTATTTCAGAAACATTTTACAGTCTTATGCATTGATTGCAAGGATTCAAGCTAGATAGATGAAAAGTAAGTTAGAATGACATTGTCTGACCCTCTATGGAAGGATGACCGAAGATAACGCAATTCTAAATGTAAAAAAATCCATTGCTCTGACCCATGGTTCCGACTGAGGTCATAGCATCTAGAGTTGAACTCTGAACTATTGAGCCACGAAGGCTAGGACAAGCTAGGAGTATAGGACATATCTTATGCTCCATGGTTAGCAATAATCATCATACTTTTTAGTTCTAACAGCACGGAGACCTCTCGACCCTTTTGGCCTGCATGAACAAACAGATAATTTAATTTTCGATGCAAGTTATCCATCAAAAACATCCGAAGAGTTTAGACTTCAAAGCACAGAAAATGAGGCTTACAAATACTAATATAAAAAATTGTGTGCATCCACATAATTTCAAAATTGTTTAATTGTTCTCTTTTGCAATATAATTTGTACAGAACTTCAGTGGTGTAATAACCCGTCGACAATTGAAATTGATAGTATTGGTGCTACGTATCTCGTACAGTAAATTTGTTTTTCCAGCTTTGTTAAGTTAGTTAAATGGTCATATTCGCAAGAGAAATTACAAATTTAAACCCTTTGATATTTTACTACATTATGATGATAAAATGAGCAAATTTGGCAATGTTGTTTGATTGAGATAGCAAAGGCCTCATTTCTTATGTCACACAATAATATGGTACATTTATTGTACGGTAACAGACGAACATATTTACGGTATATGGTAATGCGTGATATCAAATGGAATACTCCTCTAGGTACAAGCAGATGAGTACACAAATATTATGTAAAGAAACACATTTTTTTCAATTGCATTTAAAATCCATTTGCTGATGTGCTTGTGGCCATGCCATGTTTATCAGCCCTCCTTACGTAAGCCAACAGTATCGCCGCAAGGTAAACCGGGCATTGATAAAGATAAGCAGATTGACGATACACTGAGAAACTGCCTGCTTCTATAAATACAGTTGCAGCATTGCTGGGGTTCGATGAGTTATAAGATGGGAAATATTGCTATACATTAATGTGAAGTATTGCAAAGTAATCTTCTACAATATCACACAATTTGAGTAAATTAACCGTAGATTGTTCACGTTCCCTTAATTGATACTTGTTCAATATTAATTAGACCACTATGCCAATTATGTTACCTTCATAATCGAACTTTTGTTGTTCAAGACAGGTATTATAATGGTAGGAAGTTCCATGTGAAGAGTCAATAAATTATCCACGAACGTCAAGATCAAGTAAGATTTCTCGGTGTTGTTGCGGCCTCGAATTAATTAACACATTTTATTTTAGTGACCTACTAAATATGGATATGTTGCATCTTTGGTTCACCAAGCAACAAATAGTCACTTCCACTCAACAGACGGTGTGTTAGCCTCGCACTGTCTGATAAGTCACTGGAGTCGACACGAGTGTGTGAAGCTGAAGTAACAGTTGGTGGCAATGCAGCAGTCATACGGTAACAGCAGGAAATGTCAGAGAGCTGTTATACCGACCAAAACGGCGGCTCGGGAACCTCGAACGGGAGGAGACGTCACGGTTGAGGGACCTGTTAATGGCGATAGTTGGCCTGCTGGAAAGGGATAACGACGGTTGCCCAGTGATATGTGTTGCGAGAGATGGAAGGGGATAACAAGAAGTAACCGGTGACATGTGTGGTGGGGGATGGAAGAGGATTACGATGGGTGACCTGTGCCATTTGTTCCGGGAGCTGAGAGGGGATAACGACGGGTGACCAGATACAAGTGTGTCGGGAGATGGACGGGGAGTGCGACGTCGAACCAGTGACATGTGTGTTGGCAGCTGGAAGAGAAAAACGATGGGCTCCCGGTGACATGTGTAGCAAAGGCTAGTAGCGGATGCCCACGGGTGATCAGTCACATAAGTGGTGGGGGCTGGAAGAGGATACAGCGGTTGACTAGTTGCATGTACGACTGAAGCTGGGAGGGGAAAACGACGGGTAACTGGTGACACGAATACCTGCAGCTGGGAGTGGAATACGACGGGTTCCCGGTGACATGTGTAAAGTGGGCTGGAAGGTGATAACAACAGAGACTGGTGATATGTGAGAGAAATCAGAGTGATTTTATAAAAATAAAATCAAAAGGGAAATTTTGTAACTTCAAAATTTTCGATAAAATTGTGATCCAACGGCGCCTGGCAGAAAGTGCTTTGTACCAGTAAAAGTTATTTGCAAACAAAGTTTTCTCCCATACTTTTCTTCCGTGTCTACTCTAACTGTAGTCACAAAAGAGTGAACGTTAAACGGACTCGCTGGCGTTCAACGTCGTCGTAAATGGACTTATCTGTGAGATTGTTTGGTTACCTAGATTGAGTCGATAGCCATGCACCAGCTTTTCAAAATACATGCCGCTTCCAAACTCCGCAGGAAGCTGGGAACACGTTCAGCCCATGTTAAATTTGACAGTCTCTAGACTACGGAGTAATTTTCTACTCCCAGCAGTAGTTGGCATTGGATCTATGACGTCATACCAAATGCAGGTATACAATCAATTACTGTTCTTATAAATCAAACCCACTCGCATTTATAATTAAATTTATACATGCAAATAATATTATCTTAGTTACAGCGTTACTTTTGTACGGTATCGCAACGCAAACTCAAGACGTTTGATTGCTCCCACAGCTGTTTAAAGAATAGAAACAATAAAAGTGGAACCCTTAGTTTCGTGTGTTACCTTTTATTCGAATTGGTCCCAAGCTTACCGGCCTGTTTTTGTGGCGGTTCTATTGTTTCTGCGGTGATGTAAGTGATGTAAGTGGTGGTTGTACCTAAAATTCCAGTACAGTTCGTGCAAAAAATATTAACGAGTGAAACAGCCGTATTTGTCACGTAAACTTGAAATGTTCCTGACATCATATAACTTATACATGTGCAAACGTGTGCTGCGCAACAATTGGACGGTGGCTGAAAAAGTGTTGTAATTATGTGTCCATGTTACAAGCAAAAAATGTCGTCAGTGCGGAAAAGATCCTCGGAATGACCAGGTGAGTATTCAAATCGTGCATTAATTATTGCATTCATGACGTGTGATCTTAAGTGGTGATGTTATTTCGAGTAAACGCAACTACAGTTCACTGCTCGTCTGTATTTATGATGTTTTATTTTCATTCGTGTCAACATTTAACATGCATATTCAAGCTTTTTTCCTGGCTCGTGGTGTGAAGTTAGATGTAAACATAGTTATCGGAGTGAATTATTACATGTGTATATTTTTAAAGTGGATTGTTGCGCATAAAACAACAGTCCAAATGGGGTCATTGTCTCTTCGGTAATTTTGGAATAGTTCAACATGCCACATGGATAGGAGGTATTTGTGAGATGACGGTACAGGCGAGACTAACTGCTGCTGTGGTTAAAGTATTGCTCGTATTCTAGATACAGCATGCAGGGGATATGCTGTGGTTAGAGTATTGCTCGTATTCTGGATACATCAGTGGGATATGCTGTGGTTAGAGTATTGCTCGTATTCTAGATACAACAGGGGGATATGCTGTGGTTAGAGTATTGCTTGTATTCTAGATACGACAGTGTGATATGAGGTTAGAGTATTAGAGCTGCTCCGTCGGTCGTCCAGCACAAAGACAAGGAGCGGCGCCTTGTACGACGATCTTCCAGCAAGAAGGTCTATATGAACGGTCAGAAGGAACGAGACGCCCTCAAAGTGCGTTATCCCAGTGCGGGGGTAAAGGGCCACCCTCTACAGCAACATAGTTCATCCCCCTCGATGCTGCGCAACATTCTTCCCAGCGTACTGCAGCAACAACCCCTACAACATCAGAATGTGATGTATCCCGCACCGCCCCAGCAGCAGGCGCAGCAAATGATCAGGCCGCTACAGCAGCAGCGGTCGCACAACCCACTCGAACCACTACTGGGCAGCCCTAGTAGGAGAGGCCTGCTAGGGTCGGGAGAGTATGGAGGTCCCACTGGTAGTTTTGACGAGCCTTCTCCTAGCTCCCTCAGATCAGGGGGGCCTCTAACAGAGCTCGATTGCACCGATACCGACGTCCGCAGAGTACATGTCTCAAACACGTACAAACCGAGAATATAGCACCGGATTTATCAAACCTCCTCCCCTATTCCTTACATCTTTTTCCTCTACTTCTTCGACTGGATTAACCTTGGTCCATCACACTATATTTCTTACTCAAGATACTATTGTATAGTCAGTCACCTGTCGCCATCGTGATGACACGTTCAGTTCAGAAACTTTCAAAAGCTATGATCAATGTACCATAAACTTTACACCGAATTTTTTGGTCATGAACTGTCTCGCTCCAGCACGGCGACTGCGCATACTGGTTCAATATTCCCATGCAGGGTCGGGGACGGTCTGTTCCTCGTGTCAGGTGCTCTGAGCCCGTTCAGCAGTAATGTCTGCTCTGTTCCGGGGCATTGCTGGATCATTCATACTCACGATTCCAAAGATGTTGCCCGTGGTGCATTTCCCATGATATACTTGTGTGACTAGTGACCGACTTAGTTATATTCCCCGTTAATGAGGGTGGCAGCTAAGGCGTTGCACGCGATTGGCTGCCAGCATAGCGTGCAAACATAGCGGCTGCCAACATAGCGACCCCGTAGCGGGGGTGTTAGAATACTGCTACCGTAATCCATGCGTGTCGTAGGAGGCGGCTAAAAGGGGAGCCCTGTAGCGGGGGCTTAGAATACTGCTACCGCAACCCCTGCGTGTCGTAAAAGGCGACTAATAAGGATCGGGTCGGGGGCTAGGAATCCCCTCTGTAAAAAATCTAATAAAAGACGGCAAGACGCGGGGGGGAAGAGAGGCTAACTATTGTTAGGGTTCTTGAATGTGCGTGGTTGTAGTACGAATGAAGCAAAGAGGCGAGATATTGGTGGTATGTGTTTGTGAGGAGGAAGTTAGAAGTGTTAACGCTGAGTGAGGCTAAGTTGAAGGGTAAGGGCAAATGTGAGTTTGGAGTGGTAAGTGGAAGAAAGTCAGGCGCGGATGAAGGTTGGGCACGAGAAGGTGTGGTGTTGCTATTGAGTGATCGACTGACTAGTAGCGTTACTGAGTGGAAAGAGGTGTCCTCAAGATTGATGTGGGTGAAAGTAAAGTTTGACGTAGAAAAATGGGTATTTGTGGGTGCGTACGGACCTGGTAGCGAGAGGAGTGAGGAGGAGAGGGAGCAATATTGGACTGACCTGAGCGAGTGTATTGAGAGTTTTGAAAGTCAATTCAATGTGGTTGTACTGGGCGACCTTAATGCGAAAGTGGGAGATGCAGTAGTGGATAATGTGATAAGGAAGTATGGCATTCTTGGTAGGAATAACAGTGGAGAAAATCTCATACGTTTATGCATGGAGCAGGAGCTGGAAGTGGGGAAAAGCTTGTTCAAGAAGCGAGACATCCACAAGTACTCATGGGTGATGATAGCCCACGGTGAAGTGGTGGAGAGAGCGCTGAGGGATTTTGTGCTGATTTCGAGGAGAGTGGTGCAGAGGCTGTTGGATGTACGGGTGTTGAGAGGAGAGGGTGGAGGAGTGTCTGACCATATGCTGGTGGAGGGAAGATTGAGAGTGGAGCTTAGATGGAAAGGGAGCAAAGGAGAGGGAGGAGGAAGAGAGGTTGTGAAAGTGAGTGAGCTTAATGAGGAGAGCAGAGTGGAGGAGTTCCAGAGGGCTTTGAGGGAGGAATTTGACAACGTGTGAGGGCAGGACCTGCAAGATGTGGAGGAAGAATAGTAGACGTTCAGAGATGCCTTGTTGAGATGTTCGATAAATGTTTGTGGTGTGCGACGTGTAGGCGGGTGCAGATGGAAGGGCTGCGAGTGGTGGAACGAGAAGTCAAACTGGCGGTGGCGCAGAAGAGAATTGCTTTGAGGAGTGGTTGCAGGCGAAGTCGGTGGTGGCCTATGACAACTATAAGGAGAAGAGGAAGGAGGTAGAGCGAGTGGTGAAGAGGACCGAAAAGGACGCTGAGACCAGATAGGGCAGACGATTGTGCCAGAACTTTAGGGAGAGCAAAAAGATATTATAAAAGATGTTAAGAGGGTGAGAAAGAGAGAGACCGGGAAGGAGGAGGCAGTGAAAGATGAGAACGGCCAGTTGTTGACGGAAAGTGGTTTTGTACGGAAAAGGTGGACCGAGCATTTTGATGGATTGTTGAATGTCGACGATGACAGAGAGGCTGACACTGCTGCTGTAGGTGGTGGTGCGCGGATGCCGGGTTTTGAAAAGAGATAGGTGCAGGAGGCGGTGGAGTTGATGAAAGAAGCGAAAGCCCATGACTTGGATGGCGTTACTGACTGAGTGCCTGAAAAAGGGTAGAATGACGATTGTCGAATGGTTGGTGAGGCTACCGAACATGTGTTCTGTGGCGGGCGTGGTACAGATGAGTGGGGCAATGCCTGCATTGTCCCACTGTATAAAGGCAGAGGTTATAAAAATGAATGCTGCAATTCAAGAGGTATCAGTTTGTTGTGTGTGGTCGGTAAGCTGTATGGCAGAGTGCTATATATATA
>SDVV010007029.1:0-18033 GCA_016164225.1 Gammarus roeselii
CGCTGCGGTTACCCCGTACGCTCGGTGAGTCAAGGTGCATGCATCGCGTCCTACCCCCACCCCGCCCACCAAAACTAACTCTATTTATCCCTATGTATAATCCTTCACTAATTTGCGTCTTGGAGTACTTACTACTACTCCTCTGTAATGCAGTTGACGATCCTGTGTAATCCAGCTGACCTATCTGTGTAATCCAGCTAATGATGCTGGGTAATCCAGTTGACGATTCTGCGTCATTCAACTGATGATGTTGCATAATCCAGTTGACAGCCCATTATAATCCAGCAGATTATCCTGGTCATTAAAGTAGCCAACCCTGTGTATCCAGCAGACGATTCTGTGTAATTCGCTTACAATAATTTATTGTCCAGTGGATGATCCAAAGAGATGCAGGTGACTTTATTGTGCAATCCTGTTGACGACCTGTGTAACCAGCTGACGACCTGTGTAACCAGTTGATGATCCTGTGTTACTCAGTTGATGTTATCCAGTTGGTAATTCTGGTAATTTGGCTAATGATCTCGTGTACTCTAAAGGACGATACTGAGTAATCCAGTTGATCAGGCTTGGAAAACTAGGCGACAATCACGAGTAATCCAGTTGTCGATGACGAGTGTGTCATCCAGCAGACTATTCGGCGTAATTCAGCTGACAAGTAAGTGTGATCCAGCTGACGATTATGTGTATGCAGCCTGACGATTCCGTGTAATCCAGTTGACGTTACTGTCTACTCCAGCTAATCAATATGTAGATTCCGTAAAATCCAGTTGACGATCCTCTGTAACCTAGTTGACGATCTTGTGTAATCCAGTTGTCGATCATGCGTAATCCAGTTGACGATCTAGTGTAATCCAGCTCATGATCCAGTTTTTTCAGTAGACCATTCAGTGTAATCCAGTTGGCGACCCTGTGTAATCCAGTGAACGATCTTGTGTAATCTGGTTTCCAATCCTGTTCAGTTCAACTGATGATCCTGCTGTGTAGTCCAGCTTATGATGAATTTAAAGTCAGTGGCCGATCATCAATAATGCAGGTAACGAGCTTGTGTAACCCAATTGCCGATCCTGTCTGATCCAGCTGACGATTCTGTGTAATCAATGCAGGTAACGAGCTTGTGTAACTCAATTGCCGATCCTGTCTGATCCAGCTGACGATTCTGTGTAATCAATGCTGGTAACGAGCTTGTGTAACCCAATTGCCGATCCTGTCTGATCCAGCTGACGATTCTGTGTAATCAATGCTGGTAACGAGCTTGTGTAACCCAATTGCCGATCCTGTCTGATGCAGCTGACGATACTGTGTAATCAATGCAGGTAACGAGCTTGTGTAACTCAATTGCCGATCCTGTCTGATGCAGCTGACGATTCTGTGTAATCAATGCTGGTAACGAGCTTGTGTAACCCAATTGCCGATCCTGTCTGATCCAGCTGACGATTCTGTGTAATCAATGCTGGTAACGAGCTTGTGTAACCCAATTGCCGATCCTGTCTGATCCAGCTGACGATTCTGTGTAATCAACGCAGGTAACGACTCTGTGTAACCTAGCAAACGATCCAGAGTAATCAAGCTAACGATCCTGTGTAATCCAGTAGACGATCGTGTGTAATACAAATGACAATTCTTTCTGATCCAGGGAACAATCATTGCGATCAGGTTGTTACCGTGTGCCCTCTTACCCAGTTAGTATTTCTTACGATCAGGCTGTGACCGTGTGACCTCTTACCCAGTTAGTATTCTTGCAATCAGGCTGTTACCGTGTGACCTCTTACCCAGTTAGTATTCTTGCGATCAGGCTGTTACCGTGTGACCTCTTACCCAGTTAGTATTCTTGCGATCAGGCTGTTACCGTGTGACCTCTTACTCAGTTAGTATTCTTACGATCAGGCTGTTACCGTGTGACCTCTTACCCAGTTAGTATTCTTGCGATCAGGCTGTTACCGTGTGACCTCTTACCCAGTTAGTATTCTTGCGATCAGGCTGTTACCGTGTGACCTCTTACCCAGTTAGTATTCTTGCGATCAGGCTGTTACCGTGTGACCTCTTACCCAGTTAGTTATTCGCTTCGTGCCTCAATGCATAAATCTAGTCTTTTTTTTTAATGTAAACTAAATAATATTTATGTCTACCCAGAATGATATTGTAGGTTATATAAACATCGCACCTGTTAGTGTCCACCATACACATTGTTTCATCACGTTCAAGCGGTGAGAAATTTACTTAAAATTGGTAGATACATTCAGATATGCGCGTTAGTTACTCAGCTGCGTAATGGATGTGATTTATGCGTATATTAAAGTTAACTTGACATAATAAAATATTGACGTATACATATATAGGTTTACCCGGTATGATTCTCAATGTCTGCCAGTTCAAGTCAACACTTTCGGGTGAGGTGGTTTAGGGTTTCAGCATTTAAACGTACCCTGTGCTAGACATGAGATTCATGCTGGCTTACGGGTGAGGAAGTGCTGCACAAATGTATGTAAAATTTATAGAACCAAGCCTTCATTCAAAATTTCATTAGTTTTCCTAAACAGGGTATGGTAGCACTCTTCCTATAGTTGGTGCTGGTTCCCATCATTCCTCTGTTTATTCATCTTTCTAATTACATATACCTACTATTTTCCTGATACCCAGCCACTCATGCACCTCAGTAACTTCAGTACCCTAGCTTCAAGAATTTCATCAGTATCTCAGTAACCTCAGTACCCTAACCCCGGTAACTTCACCAACCTCAGTTCCCGGGTAATCTAAGTCTTCCCTACAACTTTATTCATTGGTATAATCAAGTAAACATAATACCCACAGCATAGCTAAATACCGTTTATACCCAAGCACCAAATAGAGTTAAGTTCTGGACTCTATTTTTATATCCCCAAGCTACTTGAAGTTGGTTTTACCTAAGTGGATAAAGAGCTTTTCCCACCCGCGTATGTAACCGCGCCACCTGTTACAAGGCTAACGAAACTCTGTAATCCAGCTGGATGATGCTAAATTCTTCATTTCTTCGATCACTGTGAGTTACGTAGCCAAATGGAATTGTAACTATTTTTCATTAAATACACACTCATAACGACTTTAAAATGTCAAGTAGATAAAGCTATGGAGGCACCTGGCATAGATTGGATGTAATCAACTATGTTGAAAAAGTCCAACTTTTTGAACGCTCTGCGTCCCCTCGGTCAGAGCGGTTAACAAGAGTAGAGAGATGAACATATTACGAAGCTATCAAAACTCTTGGGTATGTATAAGATGCAATTGAGTGACAATGCTCTAGTTGGTACTTCCTTAATGCGTCACTCTTGTTGACAAGCATGGTGACAATGCTCCAGTTGGTACTTCCTTAATGCGCCACTGTTGTTGACAAGCATGGTGACAATGCTCCAGTTGGTACTTCCTTAATGCGTCACTGTTGTTGACAAGCATGGTGACAATGCTCCAGTTGGTACTTCCTTAATGCGCCCCTGTTGTTGACAAGCATGGTGACAATGTTCCAGTTGGTACTTCCTTAATGCGCCCCTGTTGTTGACAAGCATGGTGACAATGCTCCAGTTGGTACTTCCTTAATGCGCCACTGTTGTTGACAAGCATGGAACATTGATACACGAGGCCACGTAATCGCGTTGTGACGGAACACACCAAATCCGAGCTGTTGCCAGATAGAGGGATTCCCAACATATAATGCTTCATATACATCATTTGGAAAAAGAATCAATTACGGCATACGCAGGAAACTGCCTTCAATATTGTCAACAGGAGGGCTCGACAACGGTGGGAGGCCATTCATGTTTTCCCTTAAGCCATAAGCCAAAAAATCTTTTATTTCGCCAGCTGATGTGACTGCCCTACAGTCGTCGGCTGCATTACTCTGTGACGGACACAGGCTGTGGCGTAACTAGTCCTCAATGCCTCTGCATTAGACTAGGACTCCTTAATCAGCTGCCAACGTTACTTTGGTTTTCAGCCAAACAATTATGATCTGTAATATTTTTTTTGTGCACAAAGGGCTCGATGGGCCTCGTGTATGAGTTTTCCTGATAATATTTATCAATTGAATTTATTAGCTATCATTTGACTTACTCTGCATGATCTCGTTTACAAAATAAGCTCAACTGCGTTTATTGTATATACATTCTCTTGCTTATGTAGGTATCCTCAAAACTGATCTTAGGTGAATGGGGCTGGCAGAGCGCTAGCAAAACAACTGATATCGTGGTTTAATAAGTGCAAGTAGATCTGTAGGAGGCCTGGAGAACAACACCACTAGCAACAAACAAATCAGAGCAGCACCATTATGACAGCCTCACCTGTTGTGCTTCCTGAAGGTCCGTAATGAGATCGGGCCCTGGCAGGTGTGAGCCAAAGGCTCCACAGCTGTCAGAGGGAGGGGAAGGGGGGCATTGCGGAGAGGGCAATACTGCCCTTATCAACACGACAGCCTTACAACGCCCCTCCATTAAGTGGGAACTGCGTCATTAGAGGCCGTAGAATGAACTATTCGTACACTGCCTTGGTACAGTCATGCTCATACATATACAGTGATTCATATTCATATAAAAATATACATGTGTAGATTCAGAAGAAAGTACAATTCTTGAGAAGGGGATGGGCGACGGCTAGCCGCAAGTCACACTCCTCTTACGCATTCACACGCATACCGAAACTTAGTCCGTAAGCGCTATGGGGTCAGACCAGTACCCTACAAAATGAACTTTGAGTGAAGAGTTTGGTCAGAGACAACAGTCAGTAGCAGGGCCCGACAGCTTACATTGGATTACACCTGCTGCGTCCTATTTACGGAACTCCCTCACTCAGCGAGACAGCAAAGGGCGGGAAAGCGCTCTAAGGCCGCGTCAAAACGCATTCATTCACACTGATGTCTCATTTCCCTAATGCCTGCTTCACGCACTTTATCCACCAATACTTCGATCTTCCTATAGGCCTACGACCACCCACCTCCGCTTTCATCAGTTTTTTCACCATCATTGCCCAAGTGTTCGAACCCCTGCAGTACTGGTGAATCTATTCTGTCCTCCAACTTTTTCACCATCCTCGTTCAACTTGAAAAATGCCATTATTGATCCAATCCTTCCGTGTCACTCCGGCAATCTTTCTCAAACATTTCATCTCCTTCTCTTTCCAAGCCCGTGGCCCTATGGAGCTCATTACACTCTTCAGTGTATTCAATAGTAACCCTACCTTCACTGTACATTTCACTTCTGCTCTCATTTGTCAAGTCTTCACCAGAAAAGAGCCTAAGTACTTAGAATACCAAACTTCGTCCAATAATTCTCCATTAAAGCTGACACTGATTCAGCTCGCATCATCATTCATCCAACTTATCACTTCTTTACTTTTACACAGTAAGCCCGCAGAATCCTTCTCACAGACTTGTCTAGGTACAAAAAACTGATTTCAGTTCCTTGCCCATCACACCATCTCTACTGTCTCTAATCCCCTTGATTCGAACTCTCTTGTGCAATTTACCCACAACACAAAACAAACTAATACCTCTTGAGGCGCGCCTTACGGGTCAGCTCAAGAAGACACAAGTCAGAACTTCGGTGGAAATGAACATCATAATCTGATTGAATCTAATCTAAAATTTCTTGATTTATGGCATCAATTTGTATATCCTTAGCCTTCCTACAGCAAAATAATGCAAACGTTGCACCCCTCAATCAGCACCACAAATAGTCATTTGATTTTTGTTACTCAACCCTCTTTAGACACTCGGCAGCAACGCCGTCCAAACCAGGGGCTTTCCCGGCCTTTATCACCTTCATCGCCTTCTGTACCTCTTCCTTAGAAATACAAGCTACATTTTATGCTCCCAGTCTCTCTGACATCATCAATATACAATATACAAAATTCTCCTCTCACAATTTCCGTAGACCACCATCAATATCCAGACGTTTTCATCTTTCACCACACCTTTTTCCCAGTCTTTCCCTATCTTACCCTATTCATCTCTTTCCAGATAATCTTTTTGTTTGTCTCAAATTTTTTTGCACAACCACCTACCTTTAACAGCATCTGCTACCATCAATACTCTCCTCAAATCACGTTTCACTTTCTTTCTCTACTCTGAAAACTTATATGCCATCACCGACCTCGCTTGCAGCCAATCTACAAAAGATTTTCCCTTCTGTGTCTATGCTATTTTAACCTCGTCGTTCCAACACTCGAAACCCTTTTTCCTATACCCGCACATACTGCGTACGACACACATATTTCTCAAATCTCAACCCCCCATTCTCTGAAAGTCTCCCTTTTTTGTCAGCATTCAACAGGTATTTTTATCTCGCATTGTCATATTTCTGCTTCAACAGCAGCTGGAGCTCTTCAGCTCTGCTTGTCACGTTCAATCCATTCACCTTCACAATCTCTCTCTTTCCACCCATGCTCCATGCACTCTCAATTTTCTTTCCCCACGTTATTCCCCCACCTATGTCTCTCAACACCCGCACATCCAACAACATCCCTCACCATTCTCCCTGAGTCAATACAAAATTTTTCCAGCGCTGTCCTATGGGCCATTTTTTCACATTTCTACTTGTGGATTTTGTTTTGTGAGCATGCTGTTTCCAATCAGAGCACCTGATCCATGCACAAACCTATCAAATTCCATCCACAGCCCTTGCTGTCTAGAAGGCCATACCTCCTTCCAAATTCACCCCAATTTCGTTTCCAATTCTCACAGCTCACGTCGGTGCTCCGGTGGAGATGAGCCTCTAATATAATATAATCTATAATAATCTAATCTAATCCATTACTTGCAGTAACTTCCTCCAGTACCACCACGACGCTGTATGGTCCTCGAAAATTCTCAATATCCTCACTTAGACTAATCTAAGAATGCTCCCTATACTCCTCACTCCTCTCGCTACCTGATTCGTAAGCTCTCAGAACAGTCAAACTTTCAACACCTAACTTAACCTACACCCACATCAAACTAGAGGACTCTTCTTTTCACTTCAAAACGCTCTCAACCATTTGATCACTCTTCAACTGCACTAATCTTCCTCTACGCCAGACAACCTACTACTTGCGACTCCAAACTCACAATCCCCCTTAGCTTTCAACTTCATCTTATACAGCGCCAACTCATCCAAGTTCTTGCTAATAACTGCACTGCAACCACGCACATTCAGCGCCTCTAACAATTTGGATCGGGGAGGCGTGGGCTTCTCCTCCTCTCGCTCATCCTGCCGTTTTTCAGAGAGGAAATTACATAGGAGGAGATCCCCAGCGCCCTCACCCTGCACTTATTTTTCCCCTCCGACGACACGCAAACGGTATGATAGCATGTTTTCATACCCCCCGGCACAGCAAAAAATGTTATCGGACTTCCTAACTTTCCATTACCCTGGTCCCATGAGTCAAACACTCATGGAGAAGTCTTGGTCTTTACCCTCACTGAAAATATAGCCACATAACAACTACTCATTTCGGCACATGCTACGGTTTTCTGATCATCGAAAACTGTTTATTATATTACCGCTATATTTCCTGGGGTGATTGCTAACAACTATGACTTTGGTTCCTCTATGGACGATGTAAGCTGCACGGAGGTTGTAGTAGTAAATATGGTGCTGCCAGGTGGCAGCACCATATTTACTACTAAATCGAACGCGATCTTACCTTAGACGTATCCACAACCATATTGCAGAGTATTGTTTCATGTGGGATCAATTTTGAAGCACAGTAAGGAACGGGAAGGTACTGCTGTCCATCACCATGAGGGTACTTTGAATCTGATGAATTCATACCCTCTGCCTGATTGTTTTCTTGTTTTTTATTGTCTTTGGATGTAGGTTCAAAGCCTCATGAACACTGAGTGAGGCATTCTGGTCGGTCTCTTGATGCATTATGCCGGCCCATAGAAGCTGGTGGAGGAACAGTCGTTATCGGCTGTTTGACGCAGAACTATGGGTAGGTAAAGCTCCGATTCTCAGTCGTGTAGGAAGTTGAGCTGCTGATATTTACTGGTCTTTGTCTTATTGTCTTACGATGTGCTAAACTATTATTATTATTATTATTATTATTATTATTATTATTATTATTATTATTATTATTATTATTATCATTGTACGCGTAGATGGAGAAAAATGTTCAAGTCAGAACTTCATCTTTTGGGAAGTATTTTAACATGAACGCTAAACAGTAGAACCAGAACATGTATTAATAATAATAATAACAATAATGATGATACTAATAATAATAATATTAATAATAATAATAATAATAACTTTATTAACAACCAGCATGAACATAGTATTACAATTGAGACATCTTATTTAAGGAATACAGTGGGAACAAAGTTATAAAATTGCCTTACATAATTAAAAAAATAAGTTAAGGCGTACAACTTCATCCTACCCAAGTGTCAACGCTGTACAATAATTCATGTTTCAGGGGTTGCTAAAAGGTGACGCCGGAAATTTTGAAATCTCAAGTAGGAAAGAAATAGCCAGACATCAGAGAACTACGTTTCTTACGTTCACCAGCAGGGGGCGCTGCATCGTGTCTCCTTTTTGCGAACGAAATGAGACAAAACATGGCGAGTGTTAACCCGTTTGAGGTGAATGAAAAATAATAATAATAATAATAATAATAACAGCTTTATTGACAACCAACGTGGGCATAGTATTACAATTAAGACATCTGGTTTTAGGGTTACAGTGCGAACAAAGTTATAAAATTAACGCTCACAACTATGAATAAGTTATGGCATACAACTTTATCTTGCCTATGCGTATAGTAATTCTCTTCATCGCCTTAACAATGACGAGGCAGCGAGCGCATCACCAGAGCAGATTACAACGAGGATTCCATTTGGGGAGTTAATAACTCTAGTCATAAGGTGGTGTGCCGATTTACAAAACAGTACCTTGATGTGATCTGATTGGTTTTCAGCAAAAAACCTGCTCGCTGACGTTGAGCGAGTGACCTGCATCAGCGGTCTAACCGTGTTATTATAACTCACTGTCAATTTCCTCACGCTATATTGAGAGTATTTTCTTCTCAGTGCATTAGAATAAATAGGTTAACAATATGATTTGAAGAGTTGAATTTCAGCTTCCTTTGGAGCGAACGAGAATTTTTGTATCAGCATGTTGCAAACTGCATTTTGCCGCCTTCTTTGCTTTGCAACATCCTTGTCATCAGTGCAATCTGTTGTGATGATGTGATCTAGATATTAAAATTCATCCACATAATCCAGTGTAACACCGCCTAGTTTTATCTCAGTCGATAAGTAGTAACTAGGACCCTTCGGTCTGACTAGCATACATACAGTTTTTGCAGTGGTATATACAATATCGTGAGGTTCAGCAAAATTATTACAGATATCAAGAAGCTTTTACAATGCTGAGAGAGTCGGTGCTAACAACACCATATCATCTGCATAACTAAGATTGTTAACACAACAGTTGGTGACATGACACCCTTGGTTTTCTCTACTTAGCAGGTAATTCAACTCCTCAGTGTACACGTTATACAACAATGGCGATAGCTGACCTCCCTGCCTAATTCCGTTTTTACAATGATTAGTGGCTGATTTCGAACTACCCCATCGCATGAAGAATTCCTGTCCCCTGTACCAAAATACAAGCAAGTGCACAATATGAAAAGGGGCTCCCCTTAATTAACTTTCTGAACAAAGTCCAATGGCTTACTCTTTCAAAGCTTTCTTCGCGTCTAAAAACACACAAAAAAACAGGCGAGTCTCTACATCTGTAATACTCAATACTCAACAGTTTGTTTCGATACGAATATTGCCATTTCAGTTTCATGGCCCTTTTTGAATCCAAACTGACTATTTGCGGTAGACAAGAATGTTTGCAATGTTAGAAGAATAACCTGCTCAAGAACCTTGGAAGTTTAGGTGGCAATAGCTATAGGGCGATAATTATTTATATCAGAAGGGTCCTTTGTTTTACATTTCAAAAGAGGAATCACAGTTACATATAATACCTCTCCTGGTAGCTTCTTGACATGAATTCAGCCCGAAAGGAAGAGAGCAAGCACTGCAGTCAGTCTGTGGGAAGCATTCTTGAACACTTCACTCGGCATGTCGTCATTTCCTACAGCTTTGTTATTTTTGAGGCCTTTGACAATGCTCATAACCTCTGCCACCAAGGGTCGCTATCCATGGCGCTAAATTCTTTCATAGCTAACGTCAGATCAGCCCCTTTCATCTCCGCCAACTGCCTTATCAGCCACAAGTTGTTCCGACTACCCACCTATGGTATCATTTTTTAACAGCGAACATTCATAGGGTTCCTCAGTCACACCAGTCACTGTCATATCTGCCAGTGACATTCTGCCTAAACTCTGTTTCAGCCAACGTCAGAATCAGCCACAAGGCGTACCATTTTACTGGTTATCACTTTAAGGAAACTTTTCCTACCCAACCTAACCTAACCTAGGGTACGTGTTTCTAACCCGCGTGGCAAAGGTACGTATTTCTAACCCGCGGGGCAAACATACGTATTTTTTTAGGGTACGTAATGGTGTTTTTTCGCGTTTTTCTATTGAAGTTTCATTAAAGTGATAACCAATAGGTTGGTACGCCTGCTTAGGTGTGAAGACAGTGGCAGATATGACAGTGGCAGATTTTAAAGTGGCGGAAAATGCGCGTGGGCTGAAACATCGTTTAGTTCGAAAGTACGTGTGATGAAAGATTTTTAGCGGTTATGACAGTGTCCGGCCATTACAGTGAGGTGAAGTGGCGATAGTGCGCGGGTGCGGTAATATTTGTATCGCAAACGCTGAGCTCCCGCCACCGAAACCATTTCGTTAACATCAGGAACATTATCGAGGGCTTTTTGCACCGGGAGCCCAGCGTTCGCGCTAAAATTATTTTTGCACACGCGCCAGGGATAGCGACCCTTCTGCACCCAACCTCTATTCTCTTCCGTGTCAACAGAATTACCAATGTGCTGGAAATGCTCCCCCCAGACCTTTGCAATGTTTGCTTCCCCAGTTACGCCCGCCACCGCAAGTGAAAGCGCTTCCTTTTTAGGATTAAGTTACCGATTTTTTTCCCCGAAATCTTTACATTTACCTTCTCGCAATTTTGCTAGAAGAGCCTGCGCACGCAACTGTTGCTCGTTCTCTCTCAAAAACGCGAGTTCTCTACAAAATCGTGCCTTTGCTATCCTCATTGCCACCGCAAGTTGACTTCCCCGAGGCCTTCCAGCAATAATCCAATTAAATACGGCGTCTCGTACAGTATAATTCAGTTCTCATGCTTGTTCATTCCAACCTGGGACGTTATATTTGCTCGGTTTTCTATTGCAAAAAACACGCCGTCCTGCAATTAATGTACAATCTCGTACAACCATACAGATCATTCAATTTTACGTTATCAACACCTTTATTCACTCTGAGAAGCCTATCAGGAATATTTGTAAGAAGGACATCGAGCTCAGCATAGAATCTGTCCAGTAGTCCCTTATTATCAAAATTCCAATCAATCGTCTTAACCTCGCGAGAGTTAGGTTGTCTAGGAGTCTGCATTTCCTCTGCACTCAAAGTTACCCCTAAAACACGGTGATCCGTGCAGGCAACATCGGGCAGCAAGTGACAGGAAATTGTTTCATCTAATAACAGCGAGGACAAAGCAATATGATCGATCCATGAGGTGGGAAGAGAACCGTGATTCACATGCGTGTACGTGTCCGGTGGCAGCAGCCTTGTGTCCTGAAATGCAACATTATGCTCAGAAAATAGCTCTTTAATCTCAATGAACCTATTTATGTGTGGTGAGGCATTAAAATCTTCTAAAATGCACACTTGTTGCTCTTCCCTACTCTCCAATATACCCCCAAGAACACTCATACATCTGAGAATATTCCTCCAGATTTTCACTAGAGTTGGCAGGGAAGTAAACAATTAAGAACAGCACAGAGGTCTCGTTAAATGTAACGTTCAGATCCAGGATTCTATTGAAATCGTATTGCCTAATTTTTATGTGTGGGCTCAGAGATTGTTGCCAAATGAATGTCAAACCCCCATGTGGCTCTCCATACTGATTACCCTTGTCTCATCGACAGAGGAAATTGAGAATGAAGCTATATTTTCTCTCAGAGAGGACGGTAAATTAGGCTGCCTGCGATGAAGCCACGTCTCCTGCAAAGCTGAGTTGTTTTGCAGAGGTCTGCGACATAGGCTTCACAATTTCCCGCTAAGTCAAAACAATTTAGAGAAGCCATTTGAACTTCTGTTCTGCTACCGTTACTGATCTCCATTATATAGCTGCTGGGCCCTGCACTGGATCCTTTACGCGCCTCCTACTCTTTACCTGTATCTTCCTAATCCGTTCCCTAACATCTGCTTCGCTTTGTTCATCTGTCAGGTCGTAGTCTTTTGGTAAGCGCACGTTGGTCTTGAAAAGCTGTAAGCAGGTTCTCTCTTCCCAAATGTTCTCGTCAAAGAGCACGGACTCCAGTAGATTTGCGTCCCCGTATATCTCAAAGGGTGACGTGTTCCCTCTTGTGCTTAGACGTTTCTTGCACTTGAACGATGTTTCTTCGCTAAGATGCTGCTTCACACGTTCCTTCATTCTTCTTAGAGGGAACCTACTTCCGGGATACGGTAGTGACACGAAGAGTTTCGCAGTGCCATTAGTCGCGAAACGCTCCTGAAGAGTACGCCCATTACCTATCTTCACATTAGGGTTCTTCTTCGACGATTTTTTCTTCCTAATTGCCGACACATCCGTGAATCCCTCCTGATTGCTCGGCAACGTTTGCTCATCATCCTTAGTGCTTGAGTCGCGACTTTGTGAAGATATTTTCTGTCGTACCATTTCACTGTATTGGATTTTACGTGGGTTGTCCGCCTTCAGCTGTTGTTGAAATAGTGATGTCGGTGGTGATGGTGGCAGTAAGGGACTTAGTGATGTCAATGATGGTGATTGTGCTCGCAAGAGCGAGAGAGTAGGTGACTGAGTCTGTGGTTGTGGTATCAGTGATGGTTGCGTTGATGGTGGTGAGGCCGGTTGAACAGCTGGTCGCGGTATCATAGTGCGCCGCGCTGACTTGTCTTGAGGCACGGCTAATAAGGCTGTGCCAAACGTACTATCACTCTGAAGGCCTTCAGTTGCCTTTGGTTCATTGATACCTTCTAAGATACTGGACTATTTTTTCACGGCAAGCATTGATGTAATACACATTTCTATCACATTTCCATTGCTCGGACTTTGTGGGAATTGGTTTTGCTCTCTAGTTGCATAACACGTACCCCAAATATTATATACTGCTTGTGCACCATTGACATTCAATAATATTTATTCTAACATCGGTGCCTTCCAAGAGCCTCCGCACGCGATGTTCAAAATCCCGAAAGCCTGGAGCCTTTTGATCGATGAATCATGCCTGTTTGGGATTTTAGCCAATGAACACGCAGTCTCCTGCGTGTTTATTGGCTGAAATCCTGAGGAGGCATGACTCATCGATCAAAAGGCTCGAGGCTTTCGGGACTTTGAACATCGGATGCGGAGGCCTTTAGGCTGAAAACGCTTTTCCTAACAGGTCTAGATGTTCGGCATGGATCTTTGTAAGCACTAATATATTATTCTTGTAGCATATTGGTCTGGGAGCGCCAGAAAGCACTTACGAAATGAAAGACGCGAAGATTTCATTGGTTGAAGATATGCCAACGGTAAGTAGTTGTACTGAAAAAGCCCTTCCGAAAAATGGATGATTTTTTTTCTCATCAAACGGGAGTTCCAAATATGCTTTTGGCAAATCATTGTGCGTAAATACTTTGGCATTTCCAATGTTCTCTATCACGTAATTTAGAGTTGACGTCGGTTATGTTATTATTTTCTTGAATTTGTTGATCGTTACTACGAAGTTATCACATAATATAACTTTTTCCAGACAGTTTACATTTGAAACGACGGGACAAGCCCATTTAGAGTGATCCAATCTTACCATACACCTGTATCTGAATGGCACACTTCTTGGTCTATAATGCAAGGGTTAACATATCATCATACAACATAATTTTAAAATTATGTCCAACAACTTTTGAAACTAAGAAACAAGAATTAGCTAAAATTGGTAAATAGCTCCTCCCCTATAACCTGTTTTATTGAGATGGATTTCTTTTGTATATCTACAGTGGAATGATTTTTTTAAGTAAATCTATTCTAAACAGCGATGAGAGATTGTAATTTACCACATGAACAAAATGTTGTTACTGATGTTTATAACCTCGACGGATAGTATCATTTCAACAAAAAATGTAATGGCATGTTTACTGTTCTTTTCAGCTCGCTAACATTCAACACCACTAATATTTTGAACCATTCCTTATGCCATTTGCTAACCGAACTACCCGGAACCAATTCAATCTCCTGCTGCCCTATGGGGGAGCCTGCCATGACTCACGTTGAGGCTCCGGTGGAAATGAGGCCCAAATCAAATGTAGCTCCTACTCCTATCCCTGTAATATACACCATATGATTTATAGTGAGCGACTTATATCAACACTATTACCCTCTCTTAGATCTTCTTAACAAATTTGTTATCATTATTCCTGAATCCTTGATAGCCGCAGTCTCGTAGAGCCTTCAGCCTTGCTGCCGAGCGTCTTGGTGGCTGTTCCATTATTCACCCCGTTGTAATTAAGAAGATTTGTCAAGTTATAATACCATAGTACACATTTTTATTAGGTTATATACCACGAAAGAATAGCATCATACATTAATTTGTTGGGTCTTTGTCGATTGTAAAAAAAAGTCCATCTCGTGCTGAACTCTCGAATGATTTGTCATGCTGGATCAGCGTCTCATACAAATATGTTTACTTGCTAAACAATGTGTTGAAAAAATTTCGGAAGTCATTAAATGACCAGGAGGCTGTGCGGTTATTTTCAGTTGGGTATTCATGTCAACATGCTGTAACTTGAGCCCACAAAGGGATATAGTGACACAACATAATGGCTACGTTGGTGAATCCTAATAATATATTTTCCTTATATATTTGATGATGTGAGGCTTAGATGGTATGCCGCTTGATGACAATTAAAAACACCAACACATCAGGGGATATGAATTTACGCTTTCTTGATTTAAATTCATCGTCTGGGTAGAGCGAAAAATTGGCATAATACTGGTTAGGAAAAATTGTGTATAATACATCTTCTTCTACGATATCACTTGTGGCATCCGCAAGACGATTTGATATCGAAAAAGGACATTTAAGCACTACAAGCATCCATTATGTGTTATTGTTGTGTTGCCGCAGTCATGCAGTAGCCGCGATAAAATTTTGCAATCCTACATTTTTTTCGGCTGCGGGATTTAAAAACAATGACGATCTATTGACGACATTTGCAATATCGTAGCCGTCTGTTATCTCATTTTTTTTACTTCAGCTACTTGAATTAAATTTATTTGAAAGCCCTATCGAAGGAACAGTGCAATATAACTCAAAAGAGTAATTTGCGTAGGCGTCTGCTAAAAAGACACCGAAGCTCTGAGGTCACAATGTCGCACATTAATAATCCGTAATTGAAATCATGCATTTGATAGAATTTGCAATTGAAAAGGTATGCTCTACTTATTTCCAATGAATGTTTTTTTACTCAAACGTTGGATTGACTACCTTCCTTTTCTTCCGCTCTACGTCAATGAATGGTTAGAGAACATTGCTTAGAAACAATAGTGTTGTTCATTTGAACAACTCTCCACTAAGTGCATTATGTATGGCAGCAGGGATGTAATCACTAAATGATGTTGCTGTAGTGTCGTGGAACTGACGCACGTCAATCACGCCAGCATATCTGCCATGTAATGCATTGCCCGCTTATAAGGGTGGTGTGGTATCCAAAGAAAACAATATACGATCGTTTGCAGCGAATGCCCGACCCTCAAACAAACTTTATGCAGCGAATAGATTAGACCAATAAATGCCTCCAGAATGAAGGTGTTCTGGTGGCGGTGTGCGCTTACGCGATCCATCGCCGCAGAATTAGTCAAAAAATCCAGTTCTGAATAATTGTTGAGGAGTTGGTCCCACTTTCCTCTCGCGATGACCTTCCGTCATCCATAGTGTCAGACGGTAGCCGCTCATTGACGTCTTGAGTAGTTCATAATACTTAAAACAGATAGGGATAGAACGTGTTTGTTCTTCCGCTTTCTCACCCCTCCCCCCTCAGTTGGAGAACGGTCTTCGCAAAGCGTGGGGTTGTGGGAGACCACGACAGTATTGCCGCGCTATCGCAATACTGACGGGGATTGTCGCGCTATCGCAATACTGACGGGGATTGCCGCGCTATCGCAATACTGACGGGGATTGCCGCGCTATCGCAATACTGACGGGGATTGCCGCGCTATCGCAATACTGACGGGGATTGCCGCGCTATCGCAATACTGACGGGGATTGCTGCGCTATCGCAATACTGACGGGGATCGCCGCGCTATCGCAATACTGACGGGGATTGCCGCGCTATCGCAATACTGACGGGGATTGCCGCGCTATCGCAATACTGACGGGGATTGCCGCGCTATCGCAATACTGACGGGAATTGCCTCAGCATCAAATATCAAACTATCATTCAAGTGGGGAAAATTTATTTCTCATTACATTTGCGAGCAGATCCAAATTGGCCTAGTGACTGTGGGCTAAACAATATGCATTATTCAACATAGAGCACATGTATCCAGTTTAGATGTCCTCTGGACAGGGCACGTTGGGCAGCTGTTATAGAGGAATAACCAACACTCGTGACGACGAGAATAAAGGAAACAAACTCCTCGAGAAATGTAAGAAATTTTGCGAAGAGTCGGTAATGAATAAACAAATACAATGTGGGAGTACAATTGGCAGTAAACCATTGAATGAACTGGACGAAGCGTGGGAGAGAGAACACGAGAATTGGACCAATGAAATAAACCAATAGCCGACCTAGACGTTTGTCAGGAGTACGACGTCCAGATACGATGCTGCCGACGACTCGTACAGAGCCTGGTAAGTGTGTGAAGAAATAAACTGTCCATGTTGGTTATTGATGTTCTATCATTTACAAACGGAAGCAATGCACACTAGTTGAATTAGTGACACGCGGCTGCAAGCAAGCCGCAGAAAGGTCCATCGGTTTATTCACTTGCGAAATATAACGAAATTCGTCAAACAATATTGAAACCCCCACAAGTGAATTCATACAATAAATGTCAACCTTGAAAAATGCTTACAGAAAATCTAATTACAACAAAGTTTTACTGTAAATTAACATGTTGCCCTGACTCTTCGTAAACAGAATATTCCGAGAAACGATGTCGCAAATGCCTTGAATAAAACTGTGTCGGATTAAGTGTCTTGTCTGGGGGGATTTGTTCCAAGTTGTCCCTCATGGGGCGACAGACTCAACTTGGTGAAGAGCTCAACCCAGCCAGATTTGCTGTTTGTCAGCTCATTATGCTCAACTTAGGTAACAAGGACAAACTTGCTCAACACTTTTATGCAGAGTTTGACGTTCGAATACCTCCTCGGTATGGTTCAGCAACGAGGTTCACAACAATAGTTAATTTGTATATTATAGGAATGATCAAAGAGGCAAAGGCACATGGGACCAATACTCCATGTCTCGCTAAGAACAGTACAGTTCTAGTCCTGCTCTTTTTAATTTAAAATCGGCTCCTCAATACCACTCCATATAAACACTACACTTCCCGACTTCAAAGTTTGAACACTTCGAAAGGAGTTTTGATCGATGCGATGGGTTGCATCCCGTTAAGCTTGGTGATCTGCGATGTTCGGTGGCGATAACTCTCCTCTTGACAGCTCTCACTCCCGATGTTAGCGATTGCGAAGTCCCTTCAGCTGTTTTGATACTTTTTTGTAAACACGATAAAATAGGTTTTGCAGGCAATATTATAATATTTTCAATATTATCTGCAAGACCTACTTGAATATTGAAGACCTACCCTCCGCAACAGTCGGAGGGACTTCGCAAAGAGGAGAGTTGTTACCCACCGAGCTTCGCAGATGATCACCTAGCTTAGAGGGGTACATA